>JZKD02S1283390.1:100310-126711 GCA_000966675.3 Picea glauca
AGGTAGCAGCCTCACATTGAGTTGGTGCTCAATTATAGATGATGTACAGAACTTAAAAGACTGCCTATCATTTCGAAGAAGAAGAGGTTTTATCCCTTTATGGGTTTCCTCATGAAAAATCTGTATCTGTGTATACCTTATGTGTGACTGATGCTCTTTACTTTTACTGTCCATATGTTGCATATTGTTGATGATCACTTGAAGAAAGATTAATAATGTTTTAGTAGACTTAAAATTGTTTAAGGTCAATTACAACTGATTCACCCCCCCCCCCTCTCAATTGTCTTAATAATTTCAACATCCTCTCGCTCCCAGGTTACATCCTCAGGACTGTACCAGATCCATTGGACCTTTACCAACTCCATGACTCGATTATGGAGCTGCTTGATTTTCTGATCCAATATGCAAAACAATCGCACTTGAAATCCACCTTCTAGCTCCACCTAAATCACACTCCAATCAATGACATTATTAGAAAAGGTACATATTTCTTAAGAAATGACACATGGAAAACATTATGAATGAATAAGGATGCAAGTAATGCGAGTATATAAGCGACGGGACCAATCCTTTCAAGGATTTCAAATGGACCAAAATAGAACATTGCTAACTTAGAACACTTTCCCAACTTCAGGGAACTACGCCTAGCCTTCACTTTCAAAAAAATGTGATCACCCACTTCAAATTTCTTGTGGATTCTGCCTTTGTCTGCACAACTTTTCTACCTATCTTGGGTAGCCTTTAAATTCTTCCTTATATTTACCATCTTCTCTTCCATTTCTCGGAACAAATCTTTCCCAACTTCTGCGCGGTCTACTGGGTTATCCCAACTCACTAGCGTGTTGCACTTTCTACCATAAAGTGCTTCAAATGGTCTTATATTTAAAGATGATTTACACCCATTGTTGTAAGAAAAACCTACCAAATGAAGGTATTCTTCCCACTTTGATGGCTTATCCATCACATACATCCTCAGCATATCTTCAATTGCCCAGTTTACCCTCTCAGTCTGACCATTTGACTCAAGGTGATATGTTGTGTTGAAATTCAGATTTTTTTCTAAATCCCTTAAATAACCCTTTCCAAAATTTTGAGGTGAACTTGGAATCTCTGTCAGACACAATTGTATTAGGAACACCATGCAACTTAGCAACTTCACACATGTAAATCTTAGCAATGTTTGTTGCTTTGTGCACTAACTTCACTGGAATAAAATGGGCAGCTTTAGTAAGCTTGTCCACCACTACCATAATGGAATCATGTTGCTTAGCAGTCCTAGGAAACTTAGTTATGAAGTCCATGTTCACCACTTCCCACTTCCACTCAGGAATGGGAAAAGGTTGTAGCAAACCAATTGGATGTTTGTGCTCATCCTTGACCTTCTGACATTCGAAACATCTTGCAATAAAATCCGCAACTTACTTTTTCATACTTGGCCAACAGTAGTGCTTCTTGACCGCGACAATGGTCTTCTGGTAACCTAGATGTCCAGCATAAGGAACCTTATGCATCTTTGACAATATCATTCTCTTCAACTCTTGATCGTTTGGCACATAGAATCTGCATCTATACAGGAGGATTCTATCCTCTCTTAGTTCGTAGCCTTCAAAATTTGTCTGCAACATACATTGTTGTAAAGTCACACTTATATCCATATAGTGAAGATATGATTTGGAAACTTCCAAAATTATGTCACGCAAATATGTCTGGTACATGCTAATGGTTGTAGCATGCATTTAACGGATCCTCTTGTTGAGTGCATCAACCACCTTGTCCTCTTTTCCCATGATATAATTTATGTCAAAGTCATACTCACTAAGGAACTCTAACCACCTTCTTTGTCTGGCATTCAAAATTGATTGTCCAAACAAATACTTCAGACCACAGTGGTCTCTCCTCAGCTCAAATCTCTTACCCATGAGATAATGTTGCCACATCTTCAAAGCATGCACTATGGCAGCCAATTCCAAGTCATGCATAGCAAAGAGCCTTTCATGCTCCTTCAAATTCCTTGATTCGTAGCACACCACGTGTCCATTCTGACTCAGGACTCCACTGAGTTCTTCCTTGCATGCATCTGTGCACACAATGAAGTCTACATTAGGATCAACAATTCTCAAAATCGGTGCACTTGTTAACAAACTTTTCAAGTGATGGAAACTCCTTGAACAATTTGAAGTCCATTCAAATCACACACCTTTATTTTGCAGGGATGTAATTGGATGTGCAATCTATGAAAATCCTTCCATAAACCTTCTATAGTACTCTGCCAGTCCCATAAAGGATCTCACTTCTGCGACATTTCTTGTTGTTGGCCATTCATCAATGGATTGTATCTTCGTTGGGTCCACATTTATTCCCTCTTCTCAAATAATATGACCCAAATAGTGAATCTATCCCTGATAAAATGAACACTTTCTCAGTTTCTCATGAATTTGATGCTCTCTCAACACCTGCAACACCCTCCTCAAGTGTTGTTCGTGCTCTTCCTCAGACTTTGAGTAAATAAGAATGTCATCCAAAAACACAATGACAAATTTAACTAAATACTCTATGAAAACTCCATTCTTAAGCAAATGAAAATAGTTGGTGCATTTGAAAACCCAAATGGCACCACTGTGAACTCACAATGACCATACCTTGTTCTGAAGGCAGTCTTATTGATTTCTTCCTCTTTTATTCTTACTTGGTGATATCCATATCTGAGATCTATCTTGGAAAATATGTGTGTGCCTCTCAGTTGATCAAACAGGTCATCTATCCTTGGTAAAGGATACTTGTTCCTCATTGTTACCTTGTTGAACTACCTGAAGTCGATACAAAGTCTCAGCGTACCATCCTTCTTCTTCATGAAAAAAATTGGCGAACCCCAAGGTGACACACTTGGGCGTATATAACCCTTCTTCAGAAGCTCTTCAAGTTGCATCTACAACTCCTTCAACTTTGGTGTACTCATCTTGTAAGGAGTCTTGGAAAAAGGTGTTGCTCCCAGCATCAGGTTAATAGAGAAGTCAATATCTATTTTTGGAGGAAATCCTAGTATCTCTTTACATACATCCTCATATTCTTTCAGCGTTGCACAGTCTTTTCAACTTGGCACTTTATCCTTAGGTTCCTCTTCCATGTCCGTTGTGAATACTAGACATCCTTTCTGGTAACTTTTCTGCAACTGCAACATTGAAACTTACTTGATAGTCACAACTCTTGGAATGCCTTGAACCGTTCCCAAATTTCCTTTCTCATCCATGCAAGTAAATGCCTTATTATAACAATCCAAGACAGCATGGTGCTCATCCAATCAATCCATACCAATGAGGCAATCATACGAACCCAAATGTATGATATTCAAATCAGCCTTTGTGTGCAGTCCATTCATATCCATTGGACATGCCTTAACCATCTCATTGATTTTTCTTTTTGCTCCAGTAGCTAGCTACACTAACCAAGGTTTCCCAAGCTTGCTTCTCGATAAATGGTATCTTTCCACCATCTTAGGATCTAGATAATCATGACTAGATCATGAGTCTATTAAAATAGCAATGGGTTGGTCATTAATCTTACCTTCCACCTTGATCATGTGCGACTGAAAATCAACCTGATTTTTATCCAATGCAGTGTAAATCCTTGGCACATTTCGACCCATGTCTTCCATTGTCACTGCTTGTTGTGCATTGTGCACAGTCCTCACTTTATCACCTCTTTGAGGGAAATCTCTGCGCATATGATTTTTTCCACAACCCCAACATTACATAGGTTGTTTCCAATATGTTTTTCCTAATGTCTCTGACATTATGGGCTCCTCGAGGGTCGTCTGTCCTTACGCGGTATTTCTGGAAAATGGTGGCTTAACTCTCTTCTTCCTTTGTTCCACCTTACTTTTCATCTTGTCTTACCAAGCCTTTTGGAAAGTCACTCCTCCCTTTTGTTGGTCATAAAGACTCTTAGCGTGCCTTATGATTTCTTCCAATGTCTTAGGGTCATCATACTATAGCTTGTCACTGGTAAATGAGGGAAACACACTCAAATATCTCTAAATCTTCACTTGTACGTCCTTGATGAAAGGCACATATTTCAACAACTCTAAAAATATTCTTTCATACTCATCAATCGCCATACTCCCAAAATTGAGTTCAAATAACTCCTTCATTTTCTTGTCATAGTACCACTTGGTTAAGTATTTCTTTTGAAAATACCTCTTCAACTCCCTCCAAGTCACTTTCTGTAACACCCTTGTTTCCCCCAGATTGTAAATATTATTATTATTGTAAACAAGACTATGGACATATTTGTTATGTGAAAGTTGGAAAAACAATGAACCTTGTTATATAAGGTAATGTGTATGTTTTGTTATTAAATAAAAGGAAATTGTGGCATGACTGTTGAAAGAGGGTTGCTAGTATAGATCATGATGCGTGAGAGGGGTGGTAAGGGGAACCAGTAAGGGTGAGATGACCCCGGCCAGGTCGGTACTCTGCTGGATATAAATTGCGCAAACTCAGAACAGTCTTTTGGACCAGAGAACTTAATTACCAGTCGGGTTGGTAGTTGGGAAGTCTTCCTCAAGAGTTAATCGGGATATGGGCAGAGTACCATTTGGAAAAAATTCTTGATCTGACCCACAAAATCTTGCTAGAAAAGGCAAGAAAAGGAAGGGAAAAATCATGGGCAGGGGGCAAAATAAAGGAGGCATGAATGGGTTTGAGGACCAATCAAGAAGAGAAGAGCGCGCTAGGATATCTGGTTCTGAAGGGAACTAATAAATAAGTTTTTTTGGTTACAGAAACACTTGGATAGTGTTTTCTAATCAATATAATAAACAAAGTTGCAGTGATTGAGTGAATAATCTCAGCAGACTCCCTTGCTTGGTGGATAGAAAGTTTGACTACCAGGTTCCTGTGGGAAACAAAGAGTAACCTTTGTCCCTTGTTGTTGCTAAGATTAAGCAAAACCCCTCTCATGGCATCATGATCTAGCTAGGGGGTGGCCAGTTGAGGAATTACTCCAAGAGCAATTGTGCCTATGGTTGGGTGGAAAAGGGCACCCCTTCAATAGTTGCCAACTAATTTCAAGGTTTCAAATAAGTGAAATTCTAAGTTTATATTGTATTGCCTAGTTTTGTTGTAATACATGTTTTCTTGAGTCGGATACTAGCATAAACTTTTATCTTGTTTGAATGGTAGACTATGTTGCTCTACAAGCCTAACAGTCTGGGAAAATTCAAGTAGAATTTGAATATCATATTCTCCCAATGGATTTTTGTTTAATTTAGTTTAGTAAAGGAGGATTGTTATTAATGAGTCTTAAAAAAATGAGGCAAATGGCGAGATGACCTTCGGTCTGAGTCTATATGTATTAATCCTCAAAAGGATTGTTCAAGAACCAAATCCTCAATTATAGAGTCGGGACGGACTCTACAGGACTGTTCTGAACTCATCAATCCCTTGAAATTCTTTTTTCCTATTATAGAGTCTGAGTTTTGTAAATGGAGGGTGCTTCCTTTAAACCATTCTCCCAAGTGACCACAAGCTCGAGTCCATGGAATTAACCAAATCTTGTATAATATTTAAGAGTGTATCCCACTAAGGTTTGTCAAAGTCCCATATATCCATGGTCGTGGAACCCTTCACTACACTCAAAAGGAGCTAAGTTATCCGGGCTTCGGGACTTCGGGATGTTTGAACCACACGACACTCTAATCCTGCTGAAGGAAACCTACAGGCATGGTTACCTGATAGTTTGACCACCAACTGGTCATTTCTTATCTATTACAGTGGGATCCACCTCTATGTTAAACCCTGACCAACTTCTCAGTCATTGGGACTTTATATATCGTTGATCATGATCACAGATCAATGGTCTAATCGCCATATTCATCCTCTTATGGATCAATCATGGAGAAGACACTTCTGCCATCTACCTCATCGAACGGCTGGCGAGATTTCGCTACTTCGCAAATTAGTAGCTCATAACCCCACATCCTTCAACCTCTATGAAGTATTATCAGTCGAGGAAGGTACGAAGTAGTGAAGACCAGATATTGTCGGTCAATACTCCTACTTATTATATCCTTCCATCATTCCCGATCGAACGGTCATGAAGGATCCTGAAGGATCTCATATCGATGATCCAAGTGACTTCGGGACTTCAGCCTTCAGGAATTTGGGAGTTTGAATTGGAGCATAGCCTGGGCTATGGTCGAATATCGAAACATCATTTAATTATCACGATTAATGAAATCCTATGATTAGCCTTAAGTATCATCGTAGGTACACACGTGGGACCCTCTTCGGCAGTTCGGAACTTCGAGACTCTGGGAAAACTCGAGGATCTAGGAAGGTGGTTTAAATGTCGAGCGTCGAAGTGTCGAAGAACCGAAATGCTGAAGCGACGAAGTGTCGAAGTGCCAAAGTTTCCCATGTTGTAGTGTCCAGCTCCAATTGGATGGGACTGTGTATGTTATGGTGATGTGGCATGCCTAGATGGTTCCACATGGCGTCATGGGATTGCTCGCGAGTTAGGTGTGGGACCCCCCCCCCTTATCAAGTCTAAACCAAGTGTTAAGTGCGGACAAATCTCAATCGTTGGATCTAAGGGTGGATAGAGCTCCACCATAGATTATGGAGCAGAGGGAGACTTCAGGACTTTGGTTCTCTGGGGATGTTGTAAACCTGTACAAGAACGACAAAGGGTCAAAGGCCCGGTGTTCGTGAAAATCGGGAGATACTCCCTGCAACCAGAAGCCACATCATCGCCAGGGAGTGACGACCCAAGTCATGATTGTGCCATGTCATATGGTACGAGAAGGGTGAAGCTACATGGATGCCACGTGGTGAAGGGGATGGCCAATGACACCCCGAAAACTTCAGAAGGCTATAAATTTCAGACCATATCTCAATTTTGGGCAAGGTTTTAGTTGTTGGAAATCTCGCAGTGAGCACACGATGATGGTGTCCTCATTCGAGGAATTCATGGAGTTGTAGGAAATCAAAAAATTTATACCCCCATTCCTTAAAAGGCTACTTTAGGGGTTGGGTGTGTGAGAAAAATCTTCTTTTACAACATTTTTTTTATGACAGGCATCATTTTCATAGTCATCATAAATATGAAAATCCACAACAAATGTAAGTTCAAAAATCTGTTTATCATCCTTTTCACATAAAGTTTCCACCGGGATAAACATATCCTCATGTCTAACAAGAAGACTTTCAACTAAAGATAAATCAGGAGCTTGCTTATTTTGAACATAATCCACATGAACAGAACTTTCTTGATCATGGTTGTGAGCAGAAATTTCTTTACCATACATATTATCTTTCAGATCTTCCTTAAAAACATGATTTTCATTTTTGCAATCAGAAGAAAAGTCTGCTTTATGTTGAATATACTTTTTAAATTCATCACAACAATAATCAAAAAGACTTTCAGCTGAAAATATCCTTTCACAAAACACATTGAAAGCAACATGAAAACCTGCCAAAGAGATGATACTGGAAGTTGAAAGAGATCTACATCAGTCATGGGTTGCTCCCTTCAATAATTATTTGAAAAGCTTAATCTAGACATCCTCGTGCACAATGTGGCGTTGATGAATAAAGTCATGGAAATCTAGCAGATACTCAATCGAAACTTCCCAATCTTCTCCTTTAAATGTAAGAAGGATACCTTCCCATTCATCTCGGTTGGGCATTAGATTTGGAAAACCAACTATGTTTGAAAAATCACAAAAAACATACCTTCGAGCCAAGATGGCTTCCATGGATATTCTGTATCTTCTACCAGTGGAGTCGCCATGATGAAAGATAAGCAGTCAAGTGTGTGTCCTCTTCCTGTTCACCATCAAGAAGCAGAATTGATTGTTGTCGTTCTTTCCCGGGGAAGATATCTTCGATGCTTCATCCCTGGAAATGGCACCAAAAATGTTAGCACTCCAAGATTCACCCCCCCACTACAAATGGGATTAAGCTTGGTAACCTACAACTTGATTTATATGGGTTTTAAAATCAACAATACTTGAAAGAAAGGAAAAGACAAAATATATCGTTGCAGATCAGTGATGGACCCTTGGGAAATGGAGTCATAAACACTATGCTCATTGAAGGCATGTAAGATGCCTATTAGATAAAGGATTTGTTTAATGATGAAGAGAAGAATAAATGATTTAACATAAAGATGAATATTCACTAAGCAAAGATCCTCTATGCAAAGATAATTTAAATGTGCTTGAATAGTAAACAATAATAGATAGGCAAGTTTACAACAAATCTTCTGCTGCTTCAAGAATCCATCAATCAAAGACAGATTTTAATCCTTAAAATCATCAATATATTCAAACAAGATGAAGAATAGAACAGAGAAAAAAGAGGATAAATCTGATGAAACAACTTATATGAATCTTCAATAATATACTCTATTACAACAACATGCCCCTCCGGCTTACAAAATGACATATACAGTCATTTCTTCTCCTAAAGCCCTTTCTTAGCTCATTCTAACCTCACTCTACTCTTGTACCATGAAATATATAGCACTGTAGGTCCTTTCCAACTCACCAATTCGAACTCCAACCCCTTTCCCAAAATAGAAACAGTTACAAATAAAGAATGACACGTTTTAACTGATTTCCTACTTTTCAGGAGGTGAAATTATGAAAAATAGGCTTCAAAATGTCACTTGTAATTCTTAAAATATAAAAGTTGTGTAAAATATGAGAACAGTGTTTGTAGATAAGCTCATTCTAAAGAAAAACCTCTCTCAGTTTCTTGAAATTCATCTCCAGTTGGTCGAAATACGTGTCGCAAAAACATGTCTCAAACAAAAAATCATGAAAACTGATAATAAAAAAAATAAAAAAAAGAGGGCTCAAAGATTCCTTCGAATCTCCCAATTTGTTACACCTATGTGATAAATGAAAGAGGTTAATTTTCTTGTGTTCGTTCTTGATAATAACCTCCTTTGTATTTTAAAAATTCATCCTAGTTCACCCAGAAATCCTCTTGGAAGTCAGCTGGTCAAAAATACCAGTTCAAGTGTCCTAGAACAAAGTTTCTGCAGTACATTCTGTAGCACATTTCGTAGTGCCTATCTCAATTCACAACGCTTGTGCCAGTTCACAACACCAAAGGAAAATCAAGTAGCCAAACCATTCCTAACCTCCAATCAAGACAAAAAATCTCATTGAGTACCTGGTGGCTATGAGGTTGATGCTAGTAATTTTAGATTTGCACTCAAATGCCTGCAAGTTGCCTAACCTCCAACCATCTTCCTTAACTAGTTCGCGGTGCCAACTCAAATATAGATTGCACACTTCGAGGAGGTTGTTAGTTGATGGTATGACATAATCCTTGGAGAACATGATCAATCTTATGTGTTAACACACTCAACCCAAACTTGAGTCGTGCTACACAACTTGTAATAGTGGAAGCAACAATTTATTTTAATACAACCTTAAGCAGCAAAATTAAATCAAACAACTATGTGCACTATCATACTAACCACACAGTACAACTGTGTGCACCACCTGGACGTCATGTGCCACTTTTGTTATTACTATGCGTGGGTTCTAATTCCTTAACCACGCACACATGAGTTCCATCCTTTTGAAGCACATAGACTACCATACTACACACCCAGCCACTCAATCATCTTCTCTTCTTTAAGGATCATAACCAAAATCACAAATTTAACTTAACAGGAAAGACTAACCACATTGGTCATATCCATGCACAACTACAAATATAGGCTATAAGCACCATACTTACATGAACAAGTAGAAAATTACAAAACAACAACAAATACTTATATGCAACACATACAAGAATTTAACCCATGTCAAACATAGACAAAAATGTACACAATAATCAAGACAAGAAAATAAAGAACACTTATATTTTATGACAGTCACCAACTACAGCCTTGACTCGGACGTTCCTCCCAGCCACAGACATTATTTCTCATAAGCTTTCAGCAACATGTCACCCCTGAGACAGGGCTCAACTCCACCAGGGAAAAAAGGGTCCTAGCAACAAGCTATGGTATGAAACTCAACATAATTACTCAATCCTAGGTGCCCGTTGTTGCAACTAGCCCAAAGTCCCTCATTCCCCATGCACCTGACACACCCAAGGAAGTGTGCCCCTTCTCTGCTCAACATTCCTTCGGCTAGCCCACTTCCCTTCCTAGGGTTACCAGCAACAAGTCAAACAGGAAGTCTCTGAGTCCTGTGACTAATGCTCAGTGCACCAGGGAACAACTCTCAGCAAAACTCTCACCTGGAGAGTATGCCCATAGGTCTGACAACCACTCCACAATAACCAGTCTCTCACCTAGAGAGATTTCTCATGGTCTGTCAACCTGACTCTTCAACAATGAAACTTTGGATGTAGCCCCATGACTCCTTACAAGATTCTTGTTGYRGATAATATAATAATCGGATTTTCCATATATTCCAATCCCTCCCCTTTCGCACACGAGAGCCTGCAACATGAATTCATTTTTCTGAATCCTGGATCATCTCCCATGCCATAATTCCATTCCCCCAAAATACCCTAAGGCCGACAATATATAGTGCATGTCTTCCACTTAACACTTGTCACATCCAAAAGTAGTTTTAAGCCACTTGGTGACTCGTTCCCTATCCTCTGGAACATAGGATAAAATAATCTATCTGACATTACACTTTTCCCATAAATATTATAAAATATTCCCCAAGACTTACAACTCACCCCCTTTTTTTTCCATTTTTCGGTGGAGTAAGCCCCACATCTCTTTTCGTCTGAGTCAGACAGCGCGTAGCAATGCAATATTAAATTAATAAACATGATTAAATTTACATGGATATGTGCACTGGCTTATCTGTGTCCAAGGTCACCAACCTCATAATCACATAGGCTCTTCGTCCTAAAAAACATAAACAATCATATATATATATATATATATATATATATATATAACTCAGTATTGCCCACTTCCAAGTCATTATCACGCACTTACCCCAGTGCACGTAACACAATGCAATGTCCGCACTTACCCAGGTGCACGCAACACATAGACTGTGTGCACCCTGTCTTTATAACAATTCTCTGTGCACTTACTCTGATGCGTGCAACACCAAAACCAGGTTTCCTTGGTTCACCAGCCTAGATGTACATCACATTTACACTTGGTATCAATCGGCTCACCAGCCTATGTACAATTACAAAGGGTTTTGGATCAAGGACATTACACTTTATGACCTGATGTCAAGAAATGAGATACACTTCCATACTAAACCTAGAAGAAGAGAAGAAGAATTTAATCAATAACGTAAATGACAAAGCAATCACACAATACACACATATTTTACCCTAAAAACCCAAACTGGGAAAACCAGAATTCCTTGAGTGTTCTGCTCTCTTGTTGTCTTATTCAATCTGAATTAAAGGTTACATGTCTAACCTTGGTCCACACCTAAGACACAATCGACATCATACCCTCTTTCCTGTGAAAGAACAACCTTGTAGCCAATCTCGCTTACATCTTCATGACCAACAACCTACATCTAAAGATTTCTCTAGAGATTGGTTATCTTATGATTCATTGATTATCAGCTTTTTCGGCCTTACAACACACCTCTTCATAGGCTTTACAACATCAAAACCCTAAATTTGTGGAGCCCAAAAATGGTTATAGATCCATGCAGATCATTGGCTACAAATCCTGTGAATCATGAGATTCTATTACAGTCGACTCCAAGTCAGATTACCAGTCGGCCTTCATTCGGTCTACACAAGACCGTCTGCCGACCTCTTGTCGGTTGATCTCTTCGACTTGTTTTCGATGCCTTTACCATGTCAAACCACCTCGACCTTCGACTTCGACTTTACCCAGTTGACTAACTTCCACTTTTGACTTGTTGTCGATCTACCTCGACCCTCGGCCTGCTATCGATCCACCTCGAGATTGACCTTCAGTCCATCCAACTCAACGAGACTCTCACTGCAAAGAATATAACAACCCAATATTCTCCCACTTGTTGTCTTCTTTGTTGAAACCAAAAGATTCTTGAACTTTCGTTCACAAACCCGGGGAAGCAATTCCCATTGCCTCTCTGCACTAAGAGAACTTCACAGCACTCACAAACTTGGTCAATGAGTCTATTATGTTTTCCAATGTGTCAACTTTATCTAGCATCACCTTGTTACTTTCCACCATATCTCTTACAAAATGGTATTGTACATCAATGTGCTTAGTCTTTGAATGATAAGAAGGGTTGTTTTCCAAAAATATTGTGCTTTGACTACCACAACTTATCTTCATAGCTCTCTGCTCAAACCCGATTCATGAACACAGCCTTCGCAACCATACTACTTCTTTGCTTCCATGAGTGGTCGCCATGTATTCAACTTCTATTGTTGACAAGGCTATGATCGTCTATCTCTTACTCATCCAGCTTATTGCTCCACCGAACATCTTGAAGACATGTTCGTTGGTTGACCTCTTTAGATCTAGATCTCCATCCCAATCAGTGTCAACAAAGCCATGTACATTTAATTTACCATTGTCATCTCTAGGTTTTCCTTGGTATCATATAGCATAGTCCTCTATGCCACAAAAATACATGAATACTCTCTTGACAGATGTCCAATGCTCCTTTCCAAGTGTCAACATGTACCTTTTCAGCACTCCCACTGCATGGGAAATGTCTGGTCAAGTGCAGACCATCTATTATAGGAAGATTTGCCTCACCCCATGCAACTTGCTCAGAAGGCCTTTTCCATTTCCCTATGTAGACTTGAAGTCCCTTTTTGCAATTTCCAAAGATAAAAAAAATATTTTTCCACATATACATGCCCTAACAGTTATACAACATGTGTATACGTAGGTTGCACCATTACATCTCACGTACATTGGGTTTTGTGCCCAAAATTGAAAATGGTGTCGGGTTTCCATGTCACGTCACAAGATCCATGATCCTTGACCTTCCATATACTGGAAACGTTCCGACTCGGCCCTTCAGTTCCATTTGAAGGCTATAAATGGACCATATCCAAGCTGTCGAAAGTGGAGAAGAATTCAACTTTGAGAGCAAAGTTACTCTAGAGAAATTATTCACTTCATATTGAGTCTACATCCCTTTGTCCTTTTAAGTATGAATACATTGTTCAGCCCCCAAGATCTTCCCTATTTGATGGATAACCTCATTGTCTCTCTTATATGAGCTTGCCTTTGGTGGAGGATTGAAGTGGTGGAGGCCTAGCTGGAAGGGACTTAGTTTCTCGGTTACGAGTGTGCCGACACAGAAGTTTTTCATTCATATACTTGTGTTGATTATATTTTAATAGAAATACTCTTTTCTCGTCCAATTAATGTCTTGCAAATATTTGAATTGTTATTCCATGGGCGTATTTGTTATGAATATTGATTGATTATGCTATTTTATGTGTTGGTTTTATATATTATCACCATATGCTTATGTATCTTGGTTGTTGAGGACAAGTTGCAGTTGTATAGCTTTGAGTCAAGTGCTCAATTACGATGGACTTCATCAAACGTCTAGACGAGGTAGGCTCTTTATCTTGTCTTGTTAGCATGTTTGTTTTATATAGCATACTTGAGATTAGAGTTGATTTATGCATTCATTTCCTTCTATTGTGGTTTACCCCATGCCATAGAGTGATTTTCCTCATAACACCATCACATACATTAGAATACCAACAACACTTGCATAGGGAACATGTGCCATGTCCTCTATTTCTTCATGTGTCATTGGACATTGTTCAACAATTAGCCTTGCTCCCATAGGAATTGGCACCTTCACCAGTTTGCAATCCTGCATGTTGAAACGTTTCAAAATTGTTTCAATATACTTCGTCTGATTCAACCAGATCCTTCTAGCAGCTCTATCTCTTTTGATCTCCATTCCCAAAATGAATTTAGCTGCACCGAGATCCTTTATGTCGACCCTGAAAGATAGTTGTTTCTTCTCCTTTATTGTGCCCATGTTGTTTCCAATCAGCAACATGTCATCGACATACAAAGCTACATATATGAAGCTCCCATCGTCTTCCTTGGAATATAGCAAGTGATCAACTTTGCTTCTCACAAATCCCAAACTAAGGATGTATGTGTCGAACTTCTGGTACCACATCCTTGGTGATTACTTTAGACTGTAAAGGGATATTTTCAGTTTGCACACCAAATCTTTCTTTCCCTTTACTACAAATCCTTTAGGTTGTTTCATGTAGATTTCTTTTTCCAGGTCCCCATGTAGGAATGTTGTCTTCACATCCATCTGTTGTATTTCTAGATCAAATGTTATAGCCAGAGACATCAATACTCTAATGGACGTTAATTTTGCAACAAGGGAAAAAATCTCATCGAAGTCAACTCCCTCGACTTGGGAATATCCTTTCGCTACCAATCGAGCTTTGAACTTCTCGACTGCTCCTGCGACATTCATCTTCTTCTTGAATACTCATTTGCTACTCACAGGATTTCTTCCACTAGGTAACTTGACTAAATCCCATGTCTCATTCTTGTGCAAGGATTCCATCTCTTCGACCATGGTGCCCTTCCAGAGTTTACTCTCTATCGAGTCGACTGCCTCACCGACTGACTTGGGCTCATCATCAATGGAAGTTAACACGAATGTGAAATGGAATTCTGGCAGACAATACCTATTGATTGGTTTTCTTACTCTTTCTGACCTCCTTACTACAGGAGTATGTTTTTTCACCTCTTCCTCTGATTAATTCGACTCATCTAAATCACCTTCTTCCTTCCTCAGCTCAAACCGCATTGTCGCAGATTTATTCTCAATCTAAACAACTTATTCATGCGCAGACTTACCTCTGACTTCTCTGAACACCACATCTCAGTTGTACACTATTCTCCTTGATGCAGGATCCTAGAGCTTATATCCTTTCATTCCTTCTTTGTACCCATTGAAAATGCATTTGACTGCCTTCTTGTCCAGCTTGCTCCTTTTTTGCTTGGTAACATGCACAAATGCATCACAACCAAATACTTTGAGATGTGAAACCGAAGGCTTCTTACCTGACCATACCTCATGTGGAGTCGTGTTGACTAGCGTTGATGAAGGAGACATATTCACCAGATATCTTGCAGTGTCGACTACCTCTGCCCAGAATTCTTGTGCGATCCCAACACCACTGAGCATGCTCCTTTCCATATCCATCAATGTTTTGTTCATTCTCTCGGCATCTCCATTTTGTTGTGGGGTATATGGTGTGGTATTTTGGTGTGCTATGCCACATTGTTTACAGAACTGATCAAATTATTTTCCATAGAATTCACCACCATTGTCAGTTCTCAACACCTTAATATTATTATCTGTTTGGTTTTCTACAAGATCTTTAAACTCTTTAAATTTCTCAAAAACCTGTGATATGAAGGAGACATAATCATCTAAAATCATCTATGAAGGAGACATAATATAGGGATCCACTAAGTGAAGTCACTGTAACCGGGCCAAACACATCACTATACACCAATTCTAGAATCTCATTTGCCCTTGTCGCACTAGATGGGAACCTCACCTTACTTTGTTTTCCATATATGCAATGTTCACAAAAGTCGACTTCTAAACCACAGTCAGGAAAACCTTCGACCATACATTTTCTCTACATATCTTGAAGTATTTTTTCTCCAATGTGTCCCATCCTCTTGTTCCATCGCATGGTCCAGTGGATTTTATCATGTCTTGTCGAGTCGGTTTGTACTGGCTCGGCCCAAGTCTGGTCGAGTTGATTCGAATTCGAGTCGACTTAAAGAGAAACGATGTTGTTGCATCTAGTTGATTCGATATTCCCTAACAACTTGTATAGGGTTCCAATCAGAACTCCTTTCATTAATACCATCTCACCTCTGACCATCTTGCACGAATCCTTTTGAAATAGAGTGTGCACTCCAACATCACTCATCTTGCTAACATATATTAGGTTTCTTGCCAAACCTGGAATGTGTAGCACACCTGGAAGGGTTCTTTTCCTCACATCCTGCAATATCAGTAGAACTCTCCCTCATCCAACAATTTTGGTTGTCGATTCGTCCCCCAAGAACACATCACCTCCATCATAGCATTCATACTCACATAACCATTCTCTATGTGGTGTCATATGATAGGATTCTCCTGATTCGATCAACCAAACACCTTGATTTGATTATGTACTGGTCGATGTTGGATACACATCACCTCCCTCTTTTGGCGTCATCTTTCTCTCATTCGATTGCTTCTCGTCGGATCTCGTACTAACTTCCATCGCCCTCAACTTACAATCCTTTTTGTAATGCCCATCTTTACCGCATTTCCATCATATTCTTGTCGACGGAACTAGGGATTTAGATCTACCCTTCGACTTAGAATTTCTACCGGATAATTTGCCTTTATCTCTTTCAATCGGTCGACCTCTCACCACTAAATCATCTTTGCTTGATCCTTCCATGTTCTTTCTTCTCATTTCTTCTGACAGTAGAGAAGCAACCACATCTTCTAGTGCTAGTGTAGTTGTATTACTCCCTATAGCCACGACTAAGTTATCCTGGGAGTCTGGAAAAGAACATAATAGGCTTATACACTTCTCCTCCTCAGTGATTTTAATATCCACATAAGATAACTGGCTTAAAATGGTATTAAACAAATTTAAATGCTCAATCACCAAACTTCCATCACTCATTCTCAGAAGATACAATTTATTTATGAGAAACAACTTATTTACCAGAGATTTCGACTGGTATAAGCTTCCCATCTTATCTCACAGTTTCTTGGTCGAATCTTCACCTGAGACTTTCAACAGTATCGGATCTGCAAGACAAAGTCAAATCGTACTTCTTGCTCTTATTTCGAGTTTCTCCCATTCTTCTGTCAACATGCTTGTCGATTGGGTACCTAGACAAACTGGTATCCATTGTTCTTGATCTACAAGAAGATCTTCCATTTTAAGATTCCAAAGCTCAAAATTTTGGCCATTGAATTTTTCTATCTCTATTCTTGAACTGCTCACCATTTTTTACCACAATCTTTAACACAATTCATGACTTGCAACTCTTATTGTACCTAGGATTTATCTCTCATATTCAATATTGGTAAATCAAGATCTGATACACACGTCAAACCATAACACAACTCTGATACCACTTTGTCAGAGCTTAAATTTGCTATGATACCACTTGTCAATAAATGAGATACCTTCCACACTAAACCTAGCATAAGAGAAGAAGAATTTAATCAAGAATGTAAATGACAAAGCAATCACACAGTACATAGAGATTTTAACTTGGAAACCCAAACTAGGAAAACCAGCATTCCTTGAGCGTCCTGCTCTCTTGTTGTCTTATTCAATTTGAATAAAAGGTTACATGTCTAACCTTGGTCCACACCTAAGACACAATCGAGATCATACACTCTTTCTTGTGCAAGAACAACCATGTAGCCAATCCGGCTTACATCTTCATGACCAACAACCTACATCTAAAGATTTCTCTAAATATTGGATATCTTATGATTAATTGATTATCGGCCTTACAACACACCTCTTTATAGGTTTTAGAACAGGAAAAACCCTAAATTAATTGCACCAAAAAATAGTTATAGATCCATACAACTCATTGGCTACAAATCTCGTGAATCTCAGGATTCTGTTACAGTCGAATCCAATTCAAATTACCAGTCGATTACCAGTTGGCCTTCATTCGGTCTTCAGTCGGTCACCACATGCATGTCTATCGACCTCTTATCAGTTGACCCCTTTGACTTGTTTTCGATGCCTTTACCATGTCGAACCGCCTCGACCTTCGAATTTGACTTTACCCGGTCAACTAACTTCTACCTTCAACTTGATGTCGATCTACCTCGACCCTCAACTTGTTGTCGATCCACCTTAACTTCAACTCAGTCGATCCACATCAACTAGACTTTCATTGCAAAGAATATAACAACCCAACACCTGATAGATCTGGTAGATGATAGCCAAGATAGACGTAATGGTAATCCAATCCTTTGCCTTTGTTGGAATATTCACATTCTTCTCCAAGATACAAATGGTGCTTTTAGACCATCTCCCTCAATGGACATTTACAAAAATTTATAATATCTCTCACTCCATGCCCACCTTACCAGCGGTGCACATTCTCTTTAATTTCAGGGAGGTGACACCATATAGTGAACTCAGAAAAGACCTTGTGTTGGAGGAAAATAACTCTTTGATATTTATTACATGTGAATAAACAATGTTTGACTGATAATTAATCCATTTACTATTGCACAATAGACCTTAAAAAAAGGACACAAAAAGAAAAAAACGTGTTTGGTGATTCCTCATGGCACAGATGCTCCAACCCATGTTGGATGGAGGATAATGCCCCCAAATTATTATAGCATACACTGATACTATAGAAAATTTAATGTTATATTGTTACATAGAAGAACTAGGAATAAACTAGAAACATGTATCATAGGGGAGAAACAAAATAAGGAGAGGATCGACGTCAATATATGTAAAAAGATGCATTGAAGTGAACATCAATAGAGACCTTCTTAAGACCAATAAGTTGAACCTTTGTGGCTCCTCAACATTGATACTCTAGACAATTAAAAATTCCCACTCAAATGCAGACATTTTCAGGAATCTGGACATTTCATGAGACTAGAAAGGGTTTCAATCATTAGGCATCTCAAGATCTTTCCAAGAGAAAAACACCTAACAAGTAATTTGAGGTGGCATCTCAAATATTCCAAGCCCTTCATTAATGTAGGGATGGGATAGAAGAACAAGCCTTGCAAGTGGTAAATAATAGATAAGAAGTTCTTGCATTGAGAATGGAGCAAGGGAGTTGGCTCTCCACAAAAACAAAACTCTCAAGAGGAAAGATCAAGGATGTTAAGCTCATAATTGTTAAGATTCAATATCCAAAATCGTCCAAGAACTAGATCAAAGCTTATATGTTGCCTCTCCTACTTCTTTTTCTAATGCAAAAGTCAATGGACACTCTAACCTTATGGGGCACAAGATTTATATGAAAGATACAAAGATCAGTAGTTAAGGATAACTTCAATGTTTAAACTAGTCTAGGACTATGCTTAAACCATACAAGCAGAAGAGCTCAAATATGGAATATTCGAGAGGAATAAGTCATCTACTTTAGGGTCAAATAATTTGGTCTCATTACTTGATTCAAAAATATGTGCAGGATACCATTTCCTCAACCAATGCTTTCATGTTTGTACAACCTTGAAAGATAAGGGAATAGGCATCAAAGTCTAATGTAATTCCTTGCTCATACATAACATAGAGCATGTCCATATCCTATTTTACTATGCTTTCTTTACACGGTATGATAACCTTCTCGGCATTGGTACATCCAACTTCCATATCGGTTTTTATGTTGGGTTGCACTACTTTTGATAGAATTAGTAACTGATGGTATGGTTTATGCTTTGAGTTTGTTGGTATTGTCATGAATAAACCCCGACAATAGGACTCATTATTTTTTTTATAAGCTTGGGTTTTGGTTGCCAACAATAATGTTACTAGTGCTACACAGAAACATATGCCATTGTTGAAGATATGAAACATGATTTGAGTTTACAATAACTGAATATTTGTTCTAGGAACCAAGATCCGTCGAAGAAAATCTATCTAATTAAAATGAATGAAAATCAATTATGTAGCTTAAGAAATTTATTTTTTCCTCCATTCATAGAAAGTAAATGTGTCATAAAGGCGTAATATACTGCATGGAATCCATCGAGTGTATCCATATTTTTATTCACAAAAGATGAAAGAAAGCATTGATTTCCCATAGTTCATAGAGAATTGGGGTTATGGAGAGCATTGACATTCTATAACTCACATATAAGAGTTTGGATGTCGAACCTATAGCAAATGAGAACCATTGTGGAAACATTCCTCTGGGTAGCAGAATGGAATGGACCATATGCCTTGTGGACATGTGTCCTTAAGCAATGTTGTATGTACCATGGGAAAAGAAATTTGTATAATCATAGCAAATCTGGAAACCCCCTAAAGCACAGATCACAACCAAAAAAGTCAGGGCATGGAGATGAAACAGAGTGTTAAGGCACAAAACCTGCAGCTAGACACATCAGATAGCTATACTCGTCTTCGGTATTGAATCCATGGGTGCAACCATGTGAATCCTTGCCATTACCTACAATTTCTTTACCCCCATAAATTGGTTTATTTTATTTTTTCAAATAAGAATCACCAGTGACCAAAAAACTCACAATAAGTATACATAGGGCCATGAACATGACTGCAAACCTAGGCAATTGGAAATTATACCAAGATGAGGATCTAAAAACTGTGAGGTTTCTTCTAGGTTGAAAATTCGAACCTGTGACCTGTGTCAACAAGAATGTGACTCTGAACCCTCACTAGAAATACCTGCATGCAGAGAGGGGCAAAAAAAAAGAAAGATGAAAAACATACAAGGTCAAATGTTGATCGTGTTCAAAGGCCACCCTCTTTTGACAATTTAGGTTTAAAACCCATGATTATATGTCAATTATTCGACCCCTAGAGTATGCATCACTGCAATGACAAGATGCAACCCCAAAGAAAAATATCAAATATACATGACTTAAGAAAGCATATAATTAAATCAAATTGGTGAATCTAATTTCGTCGTAAATTCAACGGCTAGAGCATGCATAGAACATCCGACAAAAGTTCATCAAAATTTCGACATATAGAGAACAAAGTCGTAATCATGACGAACATTGGGGAGCCTGGAATTTTTTTTCGACAATACCATTAATTTTATCCTTATCATCGTAATATTTCGTCAAATTTTGACCCAATATGTACTAGTTCCTACAACTTCATCCTTCTTGAAATCAACAACAAACTTCGCCTAAGCGTTTGTTGAATCTGGAATTGCAACCTTCGTGTATTGCCATAGTCCTTTTCTCTTCAATAGGGTTTCCATATCTAGTGCCCATACTCCATAATTTGATATGTTAAGAGCAATATGATCAATATTCGAATCCATCTTCGATATCTAGACATAATGGTTTGTTTCAATAAGTTTCAATCAGAAAACCATCGGCCCAGAGTCAATCACACAACAAATCTGACTCAGCAAGGTTTGTAGATAACATGTTGAGGTTTAAACCATTGACTATGATTCCATGTTGGGGAATGGGGTGGAACAAGACATGAAATAGAGAACACAATACTGCAGATAATCGAAGAGGAACAAAAAATTTTGAAGATAAAGGTGGTCTCTAAAGACACCATTACATCACTTAAAAAAATTGCACTGTGATCAGAACATCATATTGCATGTTGCACATCTTGATCCACATGATCTATTTCACAATCTCTGATGATGATAATGACGTAAGGGGTCTGATTTTATAGTCTCGAGATCTAACCAACTTCCATAGAATCTGGAAGATCTTGTCCACATGTAACTGTTGGTTGTTAGAGTTGACTTCGCCAAATCCGCTTTGTCGAGTTGGCTCGACAAGGATACTCAACCTGGCTGCCTACACATCCAATTAGTAGTCCATTGATGGGCTATTTGATCCACCATCTGACTATCTTCTACTGTTGGTCAATTGTCCAACCGATAAGTACATTGACTACTCGACTAACTGGTGTAGTGTGTTGGTTGATCGCCTAACCGATTGTATCCAGATATAGGTCGACCTCTTAACCGACTGAACCTAGGAGATGTGCGATGAACCATCCATGCTTGATGTTCCAACAAAGGGAGCATTAATACCTCAAATTCAACATCAATTGATGTTGTTCAAACCTATGACAATTGACAAAGCTTGTTTTCAAGCACAATACCTTGAAGGAGACAAGCAAAATCAACAATCAGGCATGCACAAGAAAATAGAACCTCAAGAGAAGCAAAGAAAAGGGAAAAACAAGAAGAAGTGGAATGAGAAAAATATTGTCGCAACAACACCTTCTATCAAACAATTCAAGGGTTGTGATCAAAAGGGGAACATTAAGGAGGATTGCTATAAATTGCACCCTGGGAAGTGCCAAAAACATTTCTAAAATAAAAGGAAGAACAAGGCGTCGATAACAATGGATGTTGAGGAAAGGGTGGAAAACACCTTAAATTTGGAAGGGAAGATCAAACGCACTACACCTCAAAAGGAAGTGGCACTAGTTGGTTGTATTCAAAAGGAGGAGGACAGGTCTGAGTTATTTTGCATCAAAATCTACATGAAACAGAGCAAGGTAGATTGCTTGTTTAATCCCAGTTCATAATCCAATTTGATCTATGCACAATTGGTTAACAATCTTGGTTTATAGATGCAGGATCATCCATAGACATACCCCCTTGGTTGGAAAAGGAAAGACATAGAATTGAGAGTGAACAAGTAATGTAAATTCAAGTTTTCCATGAACCAAGACTTTGTGGATGAAGTGGTTGCAGATGTGGTTCCATTGAACACGTGGAGTCATCTTGGGAAGCCCATAATTATATGTGAGATATGTCATATTCATGAGGATATTAAGCCAATATAGGCTAGTCAAGGATGGATAGTCATATGTCATAAATGCACATAAGGACAAAGTGAAACTATCTTTGAATAGTGTTCATCGATCCAGGAGAGTCATTTGCAACATGAAGAAGTTTGTCTTATTGTTTTTGAGAGAAGGAAAGCAGCACATAAAAGGAAATGAGTTAGAGATGAAACAATCCTTAGAAGGATGTAGTGACAAGCAACACCAACAACTACAATAATCAATTGAAGCCTACAAGGAAGTCTTCCAAGAGACTCTGGGGCTACCACCCAAGTGATAGGTTCATCATGAGATTTAGTTGTTGCCAAAGTCACCACTACCAGGCATTGGGTTGTATAGGAAGTCCATCATCAAAGAAAATAAAGTGAAGAACAAGCTACAACATTTGTTGGAGAAGGAATTCATCTGACCTAGTATGTCTCCATGTGGTTCACCCATCATAATTGTTGGGTATGTGTTTATTCTTTAGGTGGTTTTTCGACACATGGTTTATTTTTCGATGATTTTCTATTTCCTGTTAAGGAATTAGCGTTGTTGACTAATCCAGGTCATTGGGTTAGGGTTTTGGATGTCGTTGGCTCCTATATGTATATTGTATTGTAAACAATGTAACACAATGAATGAATATAGAATATGTTGGTTTTCCCGGTTTGGGTTTCCAGGGGAAAAATCTATGTCTAATGTTTGTATTTGCCATTGTATMTTTTATGTTCTTTTACTGAAAATATGTTTGCAGTAAATATTGTACAAGGTTAAAATCTACATTGGATTATATAGGAAGTCCRTCATCAAAGAAAATGAAGTGAAGAAGAAGCTACAACATTTGTTGGAGAAGKAATTCATCTGACCTAGTATGTCTCCATGTGGTTCACCGATCATAATGGTGCCAAAGAAGGATGGWAGCTATATAATGTGCATTGACTATTGTGCCATCAATAAAATCACCATCAAGAATAATTATCCCCTACCAAGCATTGATGACTTGTTCAATCAATTGCAACAAGCCAAGTTCTTCACCAATCTAGACCTCAAATTAGGTTACCATCAAGTGAGAATCAAAGAGGAATACATGTGGAAGATAAAGTTCAAGACAAGACAAGTTTTGTACAAGTCGTTAGTGGTTCCTTTCGATCTATAGCACCTGTAAATTTTATGAGACTGGTGAATGATGTGTTGCATCCTTTTGTTGACTCATTTGTAATAATATATTTGGATGGTGTACTAATATTTAGTAATACATGGCAAGAGTACCTCTCACATTTGACGCAAGTACTAGAGACCTTAAAGAAGAATCAATTGATGACAATTTTGGTGAAATGTGAGTTTTGAAAGACATCCTTCATATATATTCGACACATGATCAGTGGAAGAGAGCTTAGGGTGGATCCAAAAAGTATTGTAGCCATCACCCAATGGTCTATTCCCACCATCTTGATAGAGGTCAGGAGTTTCATAGGAGCGGTGCAATATTTGAGAAATTTTATTGCAAACTTTTGAATAGTAGCAACACCATTGCATTCCATGACTGCTAAATTGAAGAGCTTCCATTGGGGTAAACCACAACAATGACATTTGATGTTGAACTAAGTTGTCAGTGATGTCAATGGGTTGATGTATGTCAAGTGGTGTCATGGTGATGTGTTGTCATTGATGTCAAGGTTGATTTCAAAGGGAGTTGTATCATTGATGTCATGTCATGGTTGATATCCAAGGTAGTCGATGATCATGGATAAGGATGCTCTCATGAATGCTCTTATGTAGGAAGTACCAAATGGATGAACTTTAAAGTGATCCTCTTATGGTGCAAGCCCTCACGGGAATATGATCTTGGTTAGAGTTCTCAAAGTGCCCCCGTTATGGTGAAAGCCCTTAGGGAAGACGCTTTGCAAAGTCCAAATGGTTAAGTGGTTGAGTAATCCAAGATGTGTGGTCATGAAGCCCAAATTTGTGTGGAAGAAAAAAGGTTGAAGAACAGGTTAAGAGGTTATTAGATGTGGATGGATGTATAGTACATGGTGTGCCATTTCTGTTGATATGTGGTACGTCACATAGTTCCTCATGGTTAGGGAGATATGGCCTTGAAAGTTGGATAACCCTTTAGAGTAATCTAGAAGCCCCTAGAAGGTCAACAAGAAGTCAAATGCTTCTAGAAAGTCATAGAGAAGCTTCCCTAGTCAAAGTGGTTGCAAAAGAAATTAATTAAATAATAAAGTGGTTGCAACAAGAAGTGGTGAGTTTATTATTTGTGGATAAAGTGGTTGCAAGTGGGAAAAGTAGTTAAAAGTGGGTTAACCATAAAAGAAGGAAGTTGGGTAAAACAGTTAGAAGATAACCCCTAGAGGAAGCTACTTGGAGAGTATAAATAAGAGAGAAAGGGTCTCTTATTAGAACCTATCTATTGAACATCATTGAATATGTATTTTATGAAAGGTTATTTGCAAGTATACAATGACAAATTTGAGGAAGCGTAGGTCTGAAGTTACGAAGGAAAGTAAAGGGTAAATTCTAGGAGTTGCAACAAACTCAAGTAACCCTAATCTATGAGACATCCATGAGTTGCACGTTAGAAGGGCGTGCATGTACATGGGACATAGTGGCGTAAAGCGCAGATACCCACTGGATGTAGAAGAGAAAAGTGTGGATATGTAGAAGGGTTTGTGCAAGCTTAAGAAGAGATTCTTGGCAGCTAAGGTTGAGGTTGGTCTGAGATCTGAGGCACCAGTTCAGTTACAATGTGAAAAGGTAAGTATATATGCTTGTGAGGTTATATCTTAGTGATGTTGTGGAACATGCTTGAGGCATGACTTTGTAACGTTTGGCATATGCTCTCTTGGAGGTATGGTATCTATTGTAGTAATTTTTTTGAGGCAGATCTGTTGAAGAACATTGTTGGTGCATGTTTGAGTGTTATTGGTATATCTTATGGCACATTATGAGAGGTCTTTGTTGGTGATATTGGTATATGGTTAATACATGCTTGATGTTATATAACAGTGACATTCTAGAACATGGTTTGAAGTAAGGGTTTATGGTTTTCAGTTTATGGATGGTATGATTGTATGATGTATTTCTAGAGGCCCTTTGTTGGTTATCTTGGAGTATGTTCTTGTGCATGGTTGATGCACTTGTTGTGGTTGGTACTTGGTTCTAATGGTTGTGAGTTGTTATGAGTAGTTTTGGTTGATGCACATCCTGGTGATATCGGGTATACGGTTGAGAGTTGTTTTGGTGATTTGATCTGGTTTGGTTGATGAGATTATCTTTAAATATTATTGGCACATGTTATTTGGTATAGGTTGTTGTAGGTTTGTAGTACATGTGGATATGTTAGGTTCTACAATGATAGTTTGACAACAAAAAAAAAGACAGTATTACTGGTGAGTTTGTGGTAGTTCGTGAGTTGTAGTAAGGATAGGCACGGACATCCATGAGTTGCAGTTAAGAAGGGAGCGGATACCCATGTGTTGCAGCATAGACAGGTCGTGGATCTGTAGACAATATTTGAATGTTGTTGGTACAGTTGGACAAAAAAATTATTGTCTACAAGTTAGGTCTTGTACTTGAGGGTTGGAATCCTCACATCTCGGTTGGTGCTAAGATATGCAAGTTGAGTATTGTATTTCAGATTTGGTACTCTCTTAGAGTTGGTGTTGATAAACCTCGGATATTGTAGTTTTCATGTAACAACATAATACAAAATCTTACACATATATAGGGTGTTCATTGTGTTCGTTATGATGATGGTTCATAGTTCTCTATTATTGATGAATTTTATAAGTTTACATGCAAGCAACTAAAAATGAATGTAAGTAATGAATAGTAATGTTTGAAGTGGTTGCTAACTAATTGAAGAAAGAATTTCAAAAGAGCCATACATGGATTCACCCCCC
>JZKD02S1283390.1:150006-161569 GCA_000966675.3 Picea glauca
GCAACCGTCACATCTCTTCTCATAGATAAGCTGCCACAATTCCAGCAAGCTTGTTTTCCGCTGCATTTTACAGTTTCAGCTTATTTTCTTATTGAATAGAAAACTAGTTTTACTATATCTTTGTTATTCTGTGTTAAGCATATTTTAATAATATGTATTCATTTCGTTATGCTCATAAAATACAACTCAATGGTATCAGAGCGGTTTGCTCCTTGTCATCTTAATGCATGTCCCCAACGAGGTCAAGGTACAAAGAATTGGGTCTCAAGCTTGTTTCTCTTAAGGACAAAAGCTCTTGCACACCCAAGCGACCTCTCATGGCAGGAGAAAATAAAGATGACGGGACATGAGATCCTTTCAAAATGTTTCTTGAAGATTCCCTCACGCAATAGAGGAACGAGATGATGGATAGTTTTGCGCAAATCCTTCGGCGACTACCAACAGGCGACGCATCTTCCTCGAGAAGAGGCGCTGCCCCCTTCAAGGTACAAATTAACTCTGATATTCCTATATTTGAAGGTCAGATAGACGCATATGTTATAGACAAGTGGTTGAATCTACTAGAAGGGTATTTTTCTGTCCATAACTTTTCAAATAGAGAAAAGATTACTTTTGCACTCCTCAAAATTGTTCCCCATGTCAAAGATTGGTGGGAAACCTTAAGTGAGCAAAAGGAAATAGAGGAAACCTCATTATTTACAGTCACGGTTACCTGGGAATCCTTCAAGGATGCTATTAAGGAACAATACTACCCTTTCGTAAGCTATGATGACTTGTATACCAAATGGACCACACTGCAGCAAGAAAGAGACCAAGCAGTGCCAGAGTTCACAAATAGCTTCCATAACTTGTGCACCAAGTTGGGTATCAAATATTCGGAGCGAAATCTGGTGCTTAAGTATCACGGTGCTCTGCATAGATACATCCAGACCAAAATGGAATTTTTGGACATCTCGTCCTTGGGCGCAGCCTACCGATATGCCGTCAAAATTGAGCAGAAGCTCAAACCAAAGACGCAACAATTTGGTCTTGGGAACCCCTCATAGCAAAAGCTAGGAAGGGGCGGTCCCAACCCATAGAACAAAGGACAGAGCAAAGATGGAAAGTATCAGGACAACCAGTCAGAGCCTCAAGGAAAGAAGGACACCGGAAAGACAAAAAAAGATATCGGGAAGTGGTGTGACTTCCATAAGAGCCCTTGTCATAACACTGCTAACCCTCGCTCAAAGAAGTTGTCGGTGGCCGAAGTGAAAGCCTCTAAATCATATGTGGATTCTGACTCTAAGTCAGAACCAGAAAGGGGAAGACGGATCATTGACGTGGAACCCAGTGCCACCGTTGCTACCACCAAGCTCCATCCTGGTGAACCAGAATGAGCCAGAAGAAGGCAAGCGCCTCTTCCATTCACAGATGTGGGTAAAAGGCACCTCGATGCACTTCATCGTTGATAGCAGTAGCCAAAAAAACCTCATCTCTGTAGAGGTCATCAAGCAATTGGCCATGTTGACAACGCCACACCCACAACCCTACACCATTGGATGGCTCCACCAAGGAAGCGATCTTCGCATCAGCCAACAATGTCGACTGTCGTATGGCATCAAGCTCTTCAAAGATGAGGTATTGTGTGATGTTGCTCCTCTCGAAGTTTGTAATGTTCTTTTGGGCCAACCTTATTTATGGAAACGTCATGTTGTATATGATTCTAGGCCTCGTAGTGTTATTATTACTTTGAACGAGAAATTGTACAACATACTCGAGCCAGTCCATCCTAGTGTTATTTCCTTGATATATTCCAAGCAATGCAGGAAGGTCATCTCTCAGACCAATAAATTTGTCTTCTTTGTGATTCGCTTGTAGAGTGAGCGAAAGATCGCAGCCACATTCAGGGCCTTCGCGATCGATCTCTCCACACAACAGAAGCAAGTGGATAAGGTCGTGGAAGAATACTCAGATATGTTTTCCTCTCCTACCGGGGTACCTCTGCATTGCCAGGTCAACCATCCCATCGATCTGACACCAGGCGGATCGCTACCCAATGGGCCAGTCTATCACTGCTCTTTGTTAGAAAACGAGGAGATCAAGAGGCAGATCCAAGAACTGCTCCACAAGGGGCACATACATCCCAACTCATCGCCTTGTGGGAGCCCAATCATGTTGGTACAAAAGAAAGAAGGGACATGGCGACTCTGCATTGATTACCGAGCCCTAACTAAAATCACAGTCTAAAACCGGTACCCAATTCCTCGAATCAACGACCTCCTTGATCAGCTCATGGGGGCCAAATACTTTAGTAAGATTGATCTGAATTTTGTTAACCACGAGGTCCCAATAGAACAGACAGATGTATGGAAGACTGCCTTCAAGTCAAAAGAAGGTATTTTTGAATGGTTGGTCATGCCCTTTGGTTTGACAAATGCTCCAACAAATTTTATGAGGATGATGGATGATATCCTACAACCTTTCACCAATAATTTTGTAGTGGTACATCTGAATGACATCCTCATCTACAACAAGACTTGGGCGAAACACTTGCAACATATTCAGCAAGTTCTGGACACCCTGTGGCAACACAAACTATATGCAAGCCTGGAAAAATGCTCCTTCGGCATGGACAGGGTCCATTACTTAGGCTACATCGTTGATCGGCATGGTGTGCATGTGGATCCAGCCAAGATCCAGGTCATCCGTGACTGGCCACCCCCAACCACACTCACTGAACTTCGGAGCTTCTTGGGCCTCGCCAATTTCTATCACAGGTTCGTGTTGGGATTCTCTCATATCACATGGGCCCTCGGTCAAGTAACCATGTGTGGCGGTAAGGAAAAATTTGTGTGGGGCATGTCCCAACAACAAGCCTTCGATGACTTAAAGAAGCGTTTGTGTTCATCCCCAGTACTTTCATTTCCGGACCTACAACATCCCTTTGAGATCGAGACAGATGCTTCAGACTATGTTGAGGGCGTTGTTCTAACTCAACATGGCCACCCCGTTGCATATCACAGTGAGACACTATCAAATGTTATCCGTAAGTACCCTACTTACGACAAAGAAATGTACTCCATTATACAATCTTGCCGCTAGTGGAGACATTACATTCTTGGGAAGGAGACAATCATCCACACTAATCATAAGCCACTACAGTTCATGCAAACCCAAGGAAAATTGCAAAATAACCGCCATCAGAAGTGGTCCACATACTTACAGCAGTTCCACCTCAACATCAAGTATAAAACAGGAAGTACCAATCGAGTTGTTGATTGCCTCAGTCGACCTCCAGTCACGACACTCACCACGGTGCTAGACTCTTACGACCACGAGACCTCCGGATGGCCCCACCTCTATGAGACAGACCCTGACTTCTCCACCACCTACCAAATGTTGGGCGCCAACTAAGTGGTCGCTAATTTCCATCTTCAAGATGGGTTGTTTTGTCGTCTGGGCCATCTCTGTGTTCTATCAAGTGAGTGCGCGAAGTCGATTTGAGAATCTCACTACAATCAGGTGGCAAGACACTTTGGCATCGAAAAGATAGTGGCAGTGTTGCAGAAACATTTCTACTGGTCGAAACTTCAACAAGATGTCGGCAAGTATATCAGGTCTTGCACCGCCTGCGTTATTTCCAAATCGAACACTAAGAAACAGGGTCTGTACATCCCTTTGCCTACTCCTGACAGGCCGTGGGAATCCATCTCAATGGACTATATGTCAGGCCTCATGTCCACCAAGAGGGGAAATGAGTGTGTTTTTGTGGTTGTTGATCGCTTTTCCAATATGGAAATTCTAGTCGCCTGCAAGAAGAACATCACAGCAGAAGTCATTGCCAAGTTCTTCTTTGAACGAGTATGGGTACATTTTGGGATCCCACAAACCATTATCTCAGATCATAATAGTTGATTCCTCAGCACATTCTGGTCAAGCCTCTGGTCACTGTTGGATACCAAGCTCACCAAATCTGCTACCTTCCACCCCCAGACAGATGGCCAAACTGAGGTCATCAATCGGATGATCGTACATATCCTGAGCATGTACTATTAAAAACACACCCAAACATGGGATGAGAGTCTTCCCTATGTCCAAAATAGCAACAACCGAGCCATGCATAGCTCAATTGGACACAACCCCTTTCAGGTGGGGTTGGGATTCCAACCATTGGGCCCCATGGATGTTGCACTACCCCTGGTGACCACATTGGGTGACTCATCCCCTGATCCACCAGAAGTTGACAAAGCCACCCGATTCATTGAGTGAATCTAGCACACCCTCCAACAGGTTCAGGATATTCTACAGAAGTCTAATGCCAAGTACAAGCAAGGCCATGATCAACATCGAGTGTCACATAAGTTTCAGGTGGGAGACAAAATTTGGTTGCACTTGTAGAAAGAACACCTTACAGGGCCCCATCAGAATATTTGCCCACTCCATTATGGGTCGTACACCATCACCATGGTTGTGGGTGACAATGCTTTTGAGATCAACATTCCCCCTTTCCTTGGCCTGCACCCAGTCTTCAACGTGGCTCTCCTTCGGCCATATTTCCCACCATTATTGGACACCTCAGAGATAGAAGAGTAGTTGACACCAACAGAGCTCAACCATGACTGCATACAACAGACATCCAATGATCAGATTGTGGACACACAACTCAAGGGCACTCGACAACAAAGCATCCAACTTTATCGAGTCGTCAAAGCAAGGCAACTCTTGCACCAAGGAAAGTGGCTCATCCGAGGCCAAATTCAGAAGAAATTTATTCATTTGATGGGGGAACTCAACGCAATGGAGATCATTGCTTCCTAAGGAGGGAGGATTGATCCAGGTGGATATCGGTGGCCACCCACCTTTTCCAACTCGCTCAAAACAGTTTTCTGGAAATTTTGGCAATTTACTATTTTTAACAGTTTTTAACTTCCGAGACCATTTTGAGGTCCTAAATGAAGGTTTTTAGAGATCTAGATTCTCAACAATAGCTGAAGGCTCTGATTGAGCCCCCAAAATGAATCTCCTTAATGATACCTTTCCAACGGGCTATCGTGCGCCTAAAACAGAGATCGTATGCAAAAGTTACGACCCCAAGAAGTTGATGTACTAACTTACCCAAATGGGGCCCACATGACTTTTGACGCTTCATCTCCTAGGGTTAGGTTTTTGGATGTCTAGGGTTTCTGACATTCCTGTTTATTGTAAAAATTACTTCAGAGCCTTATTGTAATCATCTTCTTGCGAATGAGCGCAGTCGTCACATCTCTTCTCAGAGATAAGCCACCACCATTCCAATAAGCTTGTTTTCCGTTGCATTTTACAATTTCATCTTATTTCCTTATTGAATAGAAAACCAGTTTTACTATATCTTTGTTATTCTGTGTTAAGCATATTTTAATAATTTGTATTCATTTTGTTCTGCTCATAAAATCCGGATCAACAAAATTCCAAACAGTGCGCAAAAAATACACTTCTTCAAATTCAATGAAATTTGACACTGTCTACACCTATCCAACATTAGCCTGAGTACTTTAATGTGATCCTTCAGTAGAATTAACACAATCCAATCATCTAAGTATACTTCAAGGAACTTATGAATAAATTCCTTGAACGTTGCAACCACAACTCTGGAAAACACTGCAGGGGCATTCTTCAATTCAAAGGGCATTAATGTATACCGATAACTTCCCCATTCTGTTGTGAAAGTAGTCTTGTACCGGTCTTCCTACATAATCTTTATTTGATGGTACAATGAGAATCCATATGTGAACGAGTAAGTCTCTTGGCCTCCTACATTCTCTAGTATCGCATCTGTGAATGGTGTTGGAAATGGGTCATGTAAAGATGCATCATTCGGCTTCCTCGGATCCATGCAAATCCTGATTCCTCCTGTCTTCTTTTCTTGCACTACCATTGGATTGATCCACTATGATTCCTCCATGGGTTCAATATTCCCTGCATCCAACATTTTATCTATTTCAGCTTCACCTTTTCCTTGTACTTCATATTTAACCTGTAAGCTCTCTATCGCATTGGCTTAGCTCCTGGTTTCAACGAAATTTTCATCTTACCTAAGTCCCCACCTATCCCCTTCATATCTGAGAATGTAGTTGGGAATAGGTCTTGATATTTGTGCAACAAGTCTGCATTCTTCTCTATTGTCTCATCACTCTAGTAATCTTGTATCTGCACAAACTTGGGATTCTCTATCGTCCTAATGTTTATTTTCTGCATCTTTATGGGTTGTGTGTATGCAGTGGACTCAATCTCTAGCCCTTCTACTGCTCGTTCTCCTTTTGTTTTAGGTACTTGTACATTCCTAGGATATTCTTCATCCTTTTCTTGCTTATCAACATTGTAGCATTCCAATAACTCATGGACAGTCATCGAATCTTTGTGCACATTGCAAACTGGTACCACCTCCATCGACCCTTCTACTGAAAAGATCTTGGTTCAAATAGCATGTAGCGCTGCATCTATTAATGGAGATTCATGTTCAAATGTAAATGTGACCTTAAACCTCTAGACCAACTCCTCCCATCTTGTTGTCTCTCTGTGCATTTCCAATTCAAAATACCAATTCTTCGATATTGTGTCCAATGTATGTATAAATCTGTGTGTCCATTATGTTTTTGGTGTTGAGCTACATAAGGATCTGTAGTGTTCAACGTGACCTGCTGGATCACTCTCCCCTATATACTTATGTGTAATATTCTCTATCTTGGTACCCAAATCTCGCCTGCATTACACTTATGCATTACGACCAGTCTTTCATCCCCTCTCTATGTGCAACCCACCATTTGGCGGGAGTCGCTTTTATGACAACATCTGGTGCCAACAACCTTTGTTGTTCGGGTACCTACAACTGAAATCCATTTACAAATAAACTTATATCAGTCAATCCATCATACTTGGGTGGATCACATAACTCTGTTCCAATCTAGCGCAAGGATGAAGTCATTCGTGCACATCATCGAGTTGAGATTTCATGCATCCTCTGTTGTCAATGCTCTAGACCTTCCTCTGAGTCTAATGCACATGAATTGATACTTCTCCAATTCAACACACCATCTGTAGTAGGGTTTACATAATCATCCATCCGCGTAGTCATGTTATACAAATTTTCAATATCATTTCCTCTCGATGGCTCTATGTATCTCTTTCCTTCCATTGGGTCCAATGGTGCAGTAACTCTCAAATCTTCGGCTTCAAAAATCATTTCCCTCCTCTTTAGGTTTATGATTGTCTGATTATCAAATTCCCATTCTAGTCCCATCAATGTTGGATATGGTTGATTGTCATCCATGTTCTCAATCACTTCAAAGTATGCCACATTGAACACCCCATCTATGTTCACAGGTACCCCTGTTAGTCGACCAATCGATACTATTTTATCCTGATTCGGGAGCCTTAATTGAACATAAGAACATACTAGCTTAGGTTTTCCCATCATCTCTCAGGTCTGCTTAAGTAATACATTCACATGAGACCCTAAGTCCAAGATAACATTATCCACATCATATTCTCCAATATGTGCATTGAATCTAAATTCTTCGTTGGTCCACTTCTTGCGCAATACATGATTCACCACCCTCTGGGCGATGGGAGTTTCCCTTTCTTATGTGCAACGATCAATCATGTCATACATTGTATTCAACACAATTTCATCTTTCATTATCTCTACACAACCTCTCAAGAATTCTCTTAGAGTGCTTACCTTTTCAATTGGCTTCTTTGGCATCATGTGATCTCCAACCCAAGGCGCATATGATGTTGATGCTTCCCACTCCTCTCCAAGAACCTCTTTTCTTTCCCTCTGATGTGTCTCCTTTTCTTGTTGAGGAAAGAACGTTGACATAGGTCCTATTGACTTCCTTACCCATTGCTCAACATGCTTCCCTCCATTCTTCACATAAACCCTTGTTCTATCTCCTTCACGCGTAACAATTGTTATTCTTGGTCCTTCATTGCGTTTATGATTCCCCCTTGCCTGTCATTTTGCAACTAGTTGAGGACAATCTTCTGTTGAATGGTCCAGTGCTCTACAATATGTGCACATTGTACACAGATTCGGGCAGTCGCAAGCTAGGTATCTCGGTTGATTACAATTATAACACATTATCGATCCTCTTCCTCCTCTGCCAAAATTTCCTCTACCTCAACCTCTACCGAAATTTCCTCCGTTGCTTAGATCAAAGCCTCTCTGATTATTATATTGTTGACCACCTCCATCTGTCGCAACATTCTCCTCCTGAATCATGTACATATCTGAAGTATGCTCCCTCGTCAAATCGAATGCGCAACAATCCTTCTCTCCATGTCCGACCGACTTGCAAAAATTGCAAAACAAGTTCCTTGGTGTACTTTGATACTTTTGCGGTAATGGACACTCAATTGGATGATGTCCCCATTTCTTACATATATCGCAATACCTGCCCTCCACGTAATGGATTCAGCGCTCTCGTCGCCAAATACTGCACGAATGTTGGGCATTCGTCCTTATGATGGCATTTAGTTCTACACTTGGTACACCAAACTTGTTCTCGTTTCTCCTTCCCCTTTGTAAGTTCCGCCAACTGAATTGTCAATGCATCCAACTGTTTCTGAACCTGTGCCATCCCTCCACTGTCTCCTACAAGGGATGATTCTGATTTCATTGCAATTTCCAAGGCCTCAGGCTGTGACACAACCTTCTATTGAATCAAGGGCCTGCGAATATGTGGTAGAAGTCATGTAATAAACCACTCTTGATGTTGTTGATCGAGAATCTGGAAAGTCAGTCTACCCATCAGGCCATCAGATCCTTGAATCTTTGATCAAAATGTCAGATCGATTCAATCTCCACATGTTTAGTCTCCTTTAGTTTTGCAACGTATTGGGACTCAGACTTTGGCTTTGTAAACTCTTTCAACAGTGCTTGCCTTATCTTTGTTAATGTCTTGGCCTATCCTGTAGGCATGGTACTCTACAACTTAATGTACCAAACTAATGCCCGACCTCTAAATGTTGTTTCCAACTGCGCAATCTTCACAACCTCGTCTTGGATGTTCTTAGCAACCCAAATTGTCTCGTGGACAAACATATGTTGTTCTAGGTCCTCTGACCCCACTTCTTGAAACTCAGGCAGTTTGAGGGGGTTGTTTACCCCTGCCATGTTGCTTTACATAGTTCCTCCTCTTGGTGATGATGGTTGATATTGACTCTACACATTGCTTCCACTGCTATGATTGTTACCACTATGTCCTCCCTTGCTAACTATAAGTGCTTTTGATAAGTCTTCAACTGTTATTTGTGATTGTGGTGACACACATGGGGTCATGGATTCAACACATGATCCAGTCTAAGTAGGACTTAATGACTCTTCTATTATAGGACTGGATTGTAACTCCTCTTGCTCTCCTCTTATGTGTGATATCTCCATAATTTGGATTATTTCGCAAGGTACTCTCCCCTCTGGCTCACTCTGAAGCTCTCTTTTCTCAGCCCAAGTCATTCGCCTCTTCTACCTCCTTCCTCTACGTAGTTCTCCAAACTTGTCTTCTTCCTCTGGTATATCCTCTTTGTCTCTCTGCATCCTCATTCCCTCCCTTCCTTCTTCATCACTTCCTTTGTTCTCTCCTGTCCTCGGACTATCCTCTTGTCATCCCCTGGTTCCCCTATGTGCGTGAATCCCTTTAGCAATTAGACTCCCTGGTCATCACGCACTTTTCACATAACAACATCTTTATCCACATACCTAGTTATTTCATGAACCTTCCGCACGGACCTTCGAATGAATCTCTTTCTGCAACATTGTATGACTGGGTACAATCTACCACAAATTATGTAATATATCCTCCTAATATGTTATCCAACCATAAATCAACTATGCAAGAAGTGTTATTACTTACAACATTCAATTATCTTACCAACTCAAGAGTCCAATTCCTTAGCATTGCATCTCGGTAACTTTCAATATTCTCCACTAATCTTTCCAACCACTCTGTCAGAATAATTGGAAATTTGCCAAAGAAAATTTCTTGTAGTTTTGTGCACACATACCTTTGCATCCACCCTTTGTTACTCATCCGATGATTTCTATTTTATTATCGGGCAAACTCTCGTTCCTTCCTTTCTAACCATTCTGAAATTTCCTTCTTAGTCGGCCTCCAAAACATTCCCCTAATCACAGAATCTAGGTCCCGGCAACGGAACCATTCGTTGGCGATGTGCGTGGTTGTAAGACCATGGTTCGAGTTATCTTGACCAACAAAACCCTTCAGACACAGGCCCTTTCGGCATCACCTACATGTAGATGAAGTCTCGCCCAAGGTATCTACTAGGGTTGTAGGAACCAAGTTTCTGTAGTAGTGAGGGAATGGGAGGTTATCATTCTATTCATTCTTACTTATTGGTTATGCGCACATTATTTTGTATTTTCTCTTCTTAGATTTCTTAGCGAATTCAATTACGTCTTACCATTATCCTTCAGATTACACCAGAAACCAATTACTGTAATATTCATAACCATTGTGCAACTATCATGTAAGGAACAAATCTAATCTAACATGCATAAAGAGAATATTCATCACATAAAAGACAACAACACAGTATTTAACGTGGTTCACCCAACTTTGGGCTACATCCACAATGGTTGACTTATTTATTATGCTTTATGTAATTGTCTTAGGCTTGCGAAATGTGCTTACAAATATACATCATGGTTATCTTGTCCTTCTCCTATCCTAGTTGTTTTGCAGTGCAAGCATTTCTCTCTCTATGCATCCTCTCCTTAGCATTCATACATAGACTCTCTCCTTCTCAGCCTATCCTATATCTCTTCTTACTAAAGTGAACTCTCTACAGCTTGGAACATGCTCCACAATACCGCTTGAGAAGAACCCCTATTCTCCCAACCCATTACATATTTATACATAAATTCTAGGGCTTAAAACCCTGCTTTGTCCATCTCCAAAATCCTATTAGAATACATGATAACACAAGTTAACTTGTTATTCGAGCTGCTTTCACCTGCTTTTTCGTTTGCATGCTGCTATTTCACTCTGACTATTTTTCTTCCTGCTTTTGCACGTCCTTCTATCTTTAGCACGTCGGGCTGTAACCCTTCCTTTTCACTCGCTTTCTTCTCTTGCTTTCTTCTCTACTTTATACTTCTGCTTTATTCTTCTCTCTATTTTATTCCTATGTTTTATTCTTCTCTCTGCACACTATACTCCTGGTTGTGCCTCAATTGCGCACTCCCGAGTCTTCCTTCTTCTTCTGCGCACATTTTCTATACTTAGTATTTTTATGTATATTATTTCCAAAATGCATGTCCAACAACCGACCTCCTCCATCTTTCTTAGAAAAAAAGCAACAAAACAATTTGCATGATCTTCGTAAAAAAAAATTCAAATCCCCTCATAGGATAATACTTTCCCTCTTCATAAAACCCTTTGAGAATAACCTCCCCCAGAACAAAACCTTGTCATTGTATGGACCATAAACATTTAGAACCAATAAATTTCTTTCCAATTCCCAAGGGTAGAGCTCTAGCCCCAAACCTGATTCAACATACCAATTGTTAAAACACTTTAAACACCTA
>JZKD02S1283391.1:0-12068 GCA_000966675.3 Picea glauca
TCCAATTCCTAAACCATTGCAGTCCCTTTCAAGGAGATATGGTGGATGGAGGATGATATCCATAAAGTTCCATAAATGGGGACACTCTTTTATGAAGTATCAAAGGATGTGTTGTACCACCATTTTCCCAAGGGTGGCCACTTGACCCATTGTGTTATTTATCATATGAAAAGAATGAATATATACTTATAGAAATTTATTCATAATATCAATTTTCCCATTGGATTGAGGATGGTAAGATGAACTATGAGCCAATTGAGTAGCCCCCCCCACAAAAAAAAACAGTCCAAAAATTTCCAATGAAAATTGGATCTCTGTAACTTACAATAATCTTGGGGACTCCATGTAGATTTTGAATTGTTTCCATGAATGTTGTGTCTACTGTACTTTATTTAAAAGGATGAGTGAGATGAAAAATGGGACATACTTAGTTGTTTGATCCACTATACCATGATGACATTCTTTCCTTCAAATTTGGGTAAACCTGTAATAAAAACCATTGAAACGTCTTCCCAACATTTACTTGGTATAGCTAATGGTTGTAGGACACTTCGAGTCTTGATTCTCTCTCCCTTATTATTTTGGTAGATCACACATTTAGAAACAAACTTTGAACATAAATTTTAATACATTCTCATTAAAAACCCTTCTTGATAATGTAGTAAGTTTTCAATAACCCTGAATGTCCTCCTATAGGAGAAGTGTGCAATTCCAAAAGAACATTATATTTGAGTTGGGAATTTATAAATAATTATAGGCGATCATGATACCATAGAAAATGATTATTCCATACAAATTTATTTAATGCATTGGGTTCCTCTTGTACTTGTTGAATGATATTATATACCTTTTGATATTGCTTCTGTTTTATCATTTCTTCTTGTGGAATAGAAATAACACACAATGAACCCTCTTTTTCTTCTTCTTTTCTTGAAAGTTCATTGCCACAATATTATGTTTTCCTTTCTTGTATATAATTTCAAAGTCATAACCTAGAATATACATAATCCATTTTTTTTGTTCTTATCAAGATAATTGTTTCTTTAATAAGTACTCCAAACTATCATGATATATTTTTTCTTTGACGTGTATTCCTATTAGGTAAGGGCACCATTTCTTAACAAAATGTAGTATGGCCAACATTTCTTTTTCATAAATTGGTTTGAGTAAGTATTTTCCTTTAAGTTGGATTCTTCCAAATGCAAGGGGACTTCCTTCTCTTTATCATTGTATTATATTTGGGTGTTTTGTGCATAAAAAGGTATCATGTATCCTATTAATATACATTTCTCTTATCTAATGATCATGGCTCTTAAGAAAGAAATGATTTGATGCATGTGTCGTAATTTTAAAGATCTTAACAACTCAACCATCAAATAAAAATTTCTCATTTCAGTCATTGATGATATATTACATGAACTAAATGGTACTCAATTATTCACAAAACATGATCTTCACTTTGGTTATGACCAAAATTCCATGGAGGAAGTAGATATTCGATAGATTTCTTTCCACAATCATAAAGGTAATTACAATTATTTGGTGATCCCTTTTCATATTTTAAATTCACCTTCCACTTTTCAAATCCTTATAAGCAACATATTTTGACCCATTTTACATCATTTTATCTTGGACTTGTTTGATGAAGTCTTGGTTTACAAACAAAATTGGACAATCCATTTGGTACATGTAGATTACAATTCCTCTATAATCACCTACTACTCCTCAAACATTTTATGTTCTTTTAGTGTTTTAGAAGTGGAATACTTTGGAGACATTTTTAGTGGGAAGGAAATGCATGTTAATCCTAATAAAATTGAGGAAATGATAGATTGGAATCACCCTAATACCCTCAAAGGTTTCCATAGATTTCTTGGAGTAAAAAAAAATTGGAAACCCAAGGGTTATATTGACCTCAAAATCAGTTCCAAAGGTGTTTTACAACTATTTTTATAATTCAGAGGACTAGGATCGAGTCTTTAAAAATGGTCCATATTTATTCAACTTAGATGGACTTCACTTCCATCCATGGAAGGAAGACTTTATCCCATAAAAGGAGGACTTCACTGCTGCCCCAATATAGATCTACCTATATTTCCTTCCTTAGGCCATTCTAGGATGAAGAAATTTTGGAATCCTTTGTTAATACCCTTAGTTATTTTGTGAAAATATTGAATATTACCAAGCTAGGTCGCTACACCTACTATGCTTGTATATTTGTATGCATGAACCTCACCAAATCCTTCACATAGTTGATTAGTCTTACGTATCATGACAATGAATGGGTGCAAACCCTAGAACATTTATAGACACTCTACACAACCCCCTCCCTCAAGGGATGTAGAAGGATTTGAACAAGTATCAACAAGAACAAAATCACAAAGAAATCCTATCTCCCCCAACCCTAATAGAGATATCAAAACTAGAAATGCCTTAGAATCTCCCTCTTCCTTTGAGAAAGGTAAGGAAAACAAACCTTAGCATGAAACTCACTGGGATGTGAATACCAAGGAATATTATGACCTATAAGACAATGTAAAATGGAACAAAACTATGACTTCAAATTCATTAACCCCATAGAAAGAGAAGAGGAAATGCAGGAGGTCACCCCGAAACAAACTGACTTAGAGGATGGAGAGGAAATGAATCTTGGGGAACTTGATCTCCAATCTATTGCAGAATCTTGTAAGTGGAAAGACCCAAATTCTATCCTAGAGTAGCAGGTCCAACTTTTGAAAGATTCCCTCATCTATAGCCAAATTCTCAAACATACAACATATAAAGGTAAGTCCTATGTTCCTTCTCTAGGAACTAAATATCACTCATATCTTGATCAATTGAAACCCTCTATGTTGGCATGTTTACATGCAGAGTGTGCTTTTCATTGATGGCAAGAACAATAGCAACGATGATCTGTTTACAGGCAATAAAAGAAGCAATGAGGAAAGAAACAATGATGGAAAATAGGGAAGGCATAAGTTCAGAAGAAGAAGCGAATAGTATGAAAATAAAATCTTAGGAGGAATAGCATGAGTATGCAGAGATCAAAGATCGGAAAGAAGCGTAATCTTAGGAGTTGAAGAAAATAGTATGCAAAGATCAGAAAGCTTAGAAGAGATAGCAGTTTCTAGAAGTGCAGACGAGGTCTAAGTCATCAGGATTCATAGAAGGATCAAAGTTCAAGGTCTTTGACACTTAGACATTCTTCCATGTCAGGAGGAAGCGTAAGCTCATGAGGATGAGCGACATTGTTCGTCGGATCAATGTCCAGTCAGGAGGAGCGCACAGAAATATCGATCCATCGATATAAGAACATGATCGATGAACAATGTTTAGTTTGGGTCTAAATATGTGAGGCGTTTACACTTAGCAAAGTTTGAGATTTGAAATCCCCAGAATGAAAAGTTCCATCAGTTGTCGAATCAATTTCAAGTGGAAGGATAGGATAATATAGAAAAGTTGCACCATATAAATATTGAGTCGTCAATCTAAGATCCTGATTGAACGAACAACATTCACTTCGGATATAAATATGCGAGGAGGTTACACTCCTGAAAGTTTGATATTTGAAATCCCTAGAATGCGAAGCTTCGTCAGCCGTCGGATCAATTTCGAGTGGAAGGACATGATAAGATAGCAAATTTGCATCACAGAAAGATCAAGCCATTGATCGAAGATCCTGATCAAATGAACAACATTCACTTCAGATATAGAGATGCGAGGAGGTTACGCTCTTGAAATTTTGATATTTGAAAAACCCAAAGCCCGGAAATCCAAAATGAATAAGGACCGTTGGATATGGAGATCAAACAATGATGGTTAGATCAAGGAGATCTACATCAACAGATTACATTAGCAAATATCATCCTCAAGGACAAGTGACAGACCACGTCAGCAAGGAAACATGGTAGACCACGTCAGCAAGGACACATGGCACAATTAAACAATGACAAGTGTCAAGTTGATTCATCATTTCAGGTACGTGGAAATCACAAATTTGAGTGACACATGGAAAATTCTCTGCTCGTGAAACGTCATTGAGTGATGCAAGAGTTACGTCACTCCAGGAGTTTTGCTTCAAGAGTTTTACCACCAGTACTCGCCCAAATACCAGAAGTCTTGAATGTCGAAGACCCAGAGTGGATACGAGTCATCTGATTTGAAGATCACTTCAGGTGTATTCTTGATCGTTGATCATGTAGGAGGATATGTGTCAATGGATAGTGAACTCTGGGTGAAACTTCTCCAAGAAAATGTGAAGGAGAAAGATTTGAGATTGTTGAAGGATGAAGTCCCAGAGCAAAGGATAGGCGTTGGATTAAATAGGACATGTGTCAGTAGATTGTCATCTCCGTGAAAACACGAAGGAGAAAGGTTTGAGATTTCTGAAGTGTCGAAGTCCCGAAGTGAACAAGGACCATTGATTTGAGGAGGACACATGGCAGGAATCTGTGGACTCAAGCTAAAAGAATTTTGAACAATTAGAGGTTGAGAATTGAAATATTCGAAGTTCAGAGACCTGAAGGAGATCTTGACCATTGATCTGAGAGGGACACATGTCATTAGATCCTGGACTATGGGTGAAATGCTCCGGGAGAAAACAAGAATTTGAGAATTGAAATTCCCGAAGGTCAGACTCGTGGAAGAGATCCTGATTATAGATTAAGGAGGACATATGTTAGCAGATCTTCCACTCTGGAAGGTATCTAGTCAGTAGCAACAGGGTTTGAGATTTGAAACTCCTGAAGCCTGTATCACAAAGGAAACCTCAGTCGTTCATGGAGGAACGAGAGATCTAGTCCAAAAACTTGAGAGGAAAGATCTTAACCATCCATTCAGGAGAACAGTCAAGATTGGATATCAATGGTCGTGCTCCATTGCGGGGCTAGAACATGCTTGGGCCTTAATATTTCATGATCAGGCCGCAATTGAAACCACAGTTTTGGAGAAAGGATGCATGGAGGCTCGTAGTGAATTGCGAGGAAAAAAATAGGTTGTCCTCAAACCACCTATAGACTCGCTCGCAATCGCATGGTCACATGAACTCATCGCCCAAGTCCATATCTATAGAAGAGATAGCATGTCACTAAGATTTGCTTCAGAGTTCAGGAGATCGAGAGTTGGGAGAGTCGAGGTGACTCACGACAGATGACCCAAAATGCAAAGTCCCGAAGTGATTGGCTGCAAGTCACATCCATCAGTCATGAGAAGGAAGGGGCTTAGGAGCCAAAGGATCCAAAACTGACTAACTGTAACTTTGAGAGAGGACGAAGAATTGCAACTGACAAATAAACCAAAGATTTGGTGCTCTCAACAATTTGAATCTTGCAAAATAGGGGTGGTAGCCTCACAATGAGTTGATGCTCATAAGAATGATAATGTATAGAAAATAAAGATTACTTATCATATCAAGAAGAAGATTTTTTTCCCTTTATGGGTTTCCTTAGGAAATATATGTCTCTATATATTTCATGTGTGTGATTGATGTTGAATATTCTATTTCTTACCTCCCTGCATTATTGTGATTGTCATTGAGTTCTTTGTAAAGAGTTTAAAATAAGCATAATTGTTTAAGCACGGTAACAATTGATTCACCCCCCCCTCCTCTAAGTTGTCCAACGATTGGTATCATAGAAATTTCCCTTTATTTAAGGGTAGATCCTAGATCTTAAACATGACTAGCCATGGAGGAACTTCAACCAATTAGACCCCCTTGTTCAATGGAACAAACTTTGGCTTATGGAAAGTTAGGATGAGAACCTACATAATGGATTTAGGTGCATATGTCTGGGATGTGGTAGAGACTGGTTATGTAAAGCGAGTTGTACTAGCTAATAAGGATGACAAGATAGAACTTAGATTCAACGTTAAGGCTATGAATACTATTCTGAGTGGGCTTGTAGAAGTATAATTTGTAAAATTTATGCACTTAGAGTCTGCCAAAGCAATGTGGGACAAAATCATTAGCAGTTATAAAGGTAATGAGAAGGTAAAGGATGACAAGCTTCAAACCTATAGATTATATTTTGAACAACTAAATATGAGTTATGATGAGACAATTAATAAATTTTTCTTAAGAGTTGAGGAGCTTGTGAATTCCATGAAAGGTCTTGGTGAGAAGATTAAAGACGTATTATTAGTTCACAAGATCTTAAGATCTCTGCCTGATAGATTCAATACAAAATTTTATGCAATAGAAGAAATGAATGATCTTAAGATTGTGTCTATTTATCAACTCCTAGGAACTCTAACTGCTTATGAAATGAGGATCAGTAAAGATAAATCTACCACTAGAGCAACATCATTTAAAGAATATAAGAATGAGGATTCTGATCCTGATGAAATTGAAGAAAAATTTGTGAGAAGACTAAAGAAAGGATTAGGAAAGTACCAAGGAAAGTTTCCCTTCAAGTGTTTTAACTGTGGAAATATAGGTCACTTTGCATCTAAGTTTCTAGAAAAGCAGAAGGATGAGAACTCTGAAGGAGAAGAGAAGTACAAATCCAAGATATTTGGTAAAAATAAAAGATTATGTGTAAACAATGATGACTCTTCAGAAGACATAGATAGTGACTCTTCCTGTGAATATAAGCTTAATGACTTTGTGCTTATGGCCAAAGAGGATTATGATAATGAAATGAAAGGAAGTAATGTCAATATTGCATAAGTTGTGGTTGACTTGGAAAGAGAGTTGATCAGTGCTTTAGAAGAGATTGACAAACTCAGACTTAAGAAGAGAAAACAAAAACAATTGTTGATGTAGTTTGAAAAGAATGGTAAAGAACCAAGTGAAGACTTTGTTTTGCTAAAAGTTGAATTAGAAGAGGCAAAGAAAATAGAACACATTCTGAAACAACATTTATCATAGAAGAAGACAAGATGTGAAGCCTTGGAAGAAGAGGTAGTAAAAACCAGAAAAGAGATGGAGAAGTTTAAAGCATTGTATGTCCAAAATATTCCAAGAATTAAAGTCTCGGAAGGATTAGCCATCATTCTAAATCAGAAAAGGAATCCAAAGTTGAAAACTAGTTTGGGTTATGAAGAGGGATCAAGTAGTGGTCAGCCAAGCAACAAAGAATCCATCAGGTTTGTCAAATCTACAACCAATGACAACAACAAACCTGCAGAAACAATGTAAGATAATTAGCTGCCTAGGAGGAGTAAAGAAAAATAATACAAATAAATAATACACCCCCTGCTCAAGGAAATCATCATCATGGAAGAAATCAACCTTCTCAAAGAAGACAACCATTTTCCAGGTACAAATATGTTTTCTATGGATATTGTTTCTGTTGTTTTAACTTTGGCCACAAAGCTATAAATTGTTCCTTAATATTTAGACATGATAAATCAAGACACCCAAGGAATAAACATTTTCCACAATAGAGAATGAGAGAACCAAGTAACAAACAACCACATATTGCAATTTGAAAAATTAAGTTTAGAGACATGCAACTAAGGAGGTCAAGAAATAATAAACAGACAATGAGTAGACAATGTTGCAACAACCACTTTGACCTATTGAACAATGATATTGAATTCTATAACTGTCATAACTTCGGCCACAACGTTGCAAACTTCCATCTAAAGAATTACAAAGCAGATACAAGGATAAAGCTCTTATCTAGAAAGGCCAGCATGTGGAAAAAGAAAGATAGTGAAAAATGTGGTCTAGTAATTTCAACTCAAAAACAAAAGGACTTTTGGAATATAGATAGTGGATGTTCCAAGAACATAACTGGAGAAAAGGAAAATCGTATGCCTATAAATAAAAGAAAAACAGGAAATGTGATTTTGAAAATGATGAACCAGGTAAAATCAAGGGTAAAGGGATGGTGAGTTTGAGTAATGGAAAAGGCGATTCTCAGGATGTTCTGCTTGTAGATGGTCTGAAATATAATTTTCTCAGTATAAGTCAAATGTATGACAGAGGCTTTGAAGAGGTGTTCACATCCAAAGATTGTAAGGTAAAACATGTAAACTCGGGACAAGTGGTGGCTAAAGGCATAAGGAAATATAATGATGTTGATAATGAATCCTCCCATGCAATAAAAGGAGAAGTAGAAGAAGAATCATGTCATAAGCTCGAAGCAAAAGTTGTGAATCTTAGAAATAAGGTTGAGAAGTCAAACACCCAAATCAAACTCTTGAACAATTCCATGATCCTGGCTGAGATCTTGGATAGTCAGAGATCTCGAAATGACAAATCCAGTCTTGGATACAACAAGGAATAAATCGGTACTCCTAAGAAACATGATGCAAGTCCTTCATTTGTAAAAAAGGAAAGCATGTATGAGAGTGTTTGTAATGGTTTTTTCTTGTGATGAATATGGTCATAAAAACATTGGATTGTAGGCATCATGGAAGAAAAATCAAGTTGTTGTAATAGAAGATCAGAGAAGAGTGATAGGGGGAGTCATTCATATATGACAAGAAAAGTTTGATGAAGGAGTCCCAGTAAGAGAGGTGAGAAATATTGAGTCTTCTACAGAGGACACAGTTGAAGCTGAAGATGAACAGGTCCAAGAATCAGAAGGCGAAGACTTTGAGTTAGATACAAATACCCTGCAGGAATCAAATAAGAGAATCCATCCTATCAGGGGGAGTTTTTGTTGGTTGAATATCTGATACTTCCGAAAGGTACTGCAATAGCTCAGGGGGAGCATGTTTTCTTTGAAATTGATGTCAAAGGGGGAGAAAAGGTGTGGTATGGATGAAATAGTTGGAGATCTAAGTAGAACAGTGTAGTCCTTTAGGGTTTCCATCAATGCTAAAGGGGGATATTGTTGGCATGTTTATAGGCAGAGTGTGCTTATCATTGATGGAAAGAACAACAACGATGATGGTATGTTTACAGGAAAGAAAAGAAACAATGAGGAAAGAAAAAATGATGGCAAACAGGGAAAGCATAAGTTTAGAAGAATAAGTGAACAATATGAAAATCAAATCTCGGGAGGAATAGCATGAGTATGCAGAGATCAAATCTTGAAAATAAGCATAAGATCAGGAGGAGAAGCAAACAATATGCAGAGATGAGAAACATTAGAAGAGATAGTAGTTTCCAGAAGCACAGATGAGGTCCAAGTCATAAGGACTTGCAGAAGGATCAAAGGTCAAGGCCTTTGACACTTAGACATTCTTCCAAGTTGAGAGGAAGCGTAAGCTTAGGAGGAGGAGAGACAGTGGTCATTAGATCAATGTCCAGTCAAGAGGAGTGCACAGAAAGATTGATTCGTATATTTGAGATCATGATCGAAGAACAACATTTAGTTTGGGTCTAAAGATGAGAGGATTTTACACTCGGGAAAGTTTGAGATTTTAAATCTCCGGAATGAGAAGTTTCGTCAACCTTCAGATCAATTTCAAGTGGAGGGATAGGACAAGATAGAAAATATGCACTGCAGAAAGATCGAGTCATCGATCTAAGATCCTAATCGAATGAACAACATTCACTTTGGATATAAATATGCGAGGAGGTTACACTCTTGAAAGTTTGATATTTCAAATCCCCAGAATGCGAAGTTCCATCAACGATCAGATCAATTTCAAGTGGAAGGGCATGATAAGCTAGCAAATTTTCATCATAGAAAGATCGAGCCGTCGATCCAAGATCCTGATCAAGCGAACAAAATTCACTTTGGATATAGAGATGCAAAGAGGTTACGCTCCTGAAAGTTTGAGATTTGAAAAACACGAAGCCCGAAGATCTGAAATGAATATGGATCGTCGGATCTAGAGATCAGACAATTATCGTTAGATCAGGGAGATATATGTCGAAAGATTACATTAACACATCACATCCTCAAGGACATGTGGCAGACCACGTCAGTAGACCATGTCAACAAGGACACGTGGAAGACCATGTTAGCAAGGACACATGGTGCAATCAGACAATGACATGTCAAGTTGATTTGACATTTCAGGTACATGGAAATCACAAATCTGAGTGACACATGGTAGTTTCTCAACTCATGACACGTCATCGAGTGACGCAAGAGTTACATCACTCTGGGAGTTTTTCTTTGGGACTTTTACCACCAGTACTCGCCCAAAGACCCGAAGTCCCAAACGTCAAAGACCTGGAGTGGATACGAGTCATCTAATCTGAATATCACTTCGGGTTTATTCTTGATCGTTAATCATGTAGTAGGATACATGCCAATGGATCATCAACTCCAGGCAAAACTTCTTTGGGAAAACATGAAGGAGAAATATTTGAGATTACTGAAGGCTGAAGTCCAAGAGTAGAGGATAGCCATTAGATTAAATAGGACATGTGTCATTGGATTGTCATCTCCGAGAAAACACGAAGGAGAAAGGTTTGATATTGTCAAAGATTCGAAGTCTCGAAGTGAACGAGGACTGTTGATTCGAGGAGGACACATGGCATGAATCGGTGGACTCTAGATTTAAGAATTTTGAATAAGCAGAGGCTAAGAATTGAAATCTCCGAAGTATGGAGACCTAAAGGATATCTCGACCGTTGATCAGAGAGGGGCACACATCATTGGATCATGGAATCCTGGTGAAATTCTCTGGAAGAAAATGAGAATTTGAGAATTGAAAGTCCCGAAGGCTAGACTCACAGAGGAGATCCTGATCATATATTAAGGAGGAAATATGTCAGAAAATCTTCCATTCCAGAAGATATCGAGTTAGTAGCAACATGGTTTGATATTTGAAACTCTCGGAGCCTGGATCACAAAGAAAACCTCAGTCGTAGATGGAGGAAGGAGAGATCTAGTCTACATACTTGAGAGGAAAAATATGAACCGTTCGTTCAGGAGCACCGTCAAGATTGGAGATCAACGATGATGCTCCATTGCGGGGCCAAAACATGCTCATGCATTAATCTTTCATGAGTGGGCCACAATTGAAACCACGGTTTTGGAGAAAGGATGCGTGGAGTCACGTAGTGAATTGTGGGGCAAAAGCGGGTTGTCCTCAAACTAGCTATAGACCTTCCTGCAATCACGTGGTCACATGAAATCATCGTCCAAGGTCATATATACAGAAGAGCTAGCACATCACTAATATCCACTTCGAAGTTTAGGAGATCAAGAGTTGGGAGAGTCGGGGTGACTCACGACAGATGACCCAAAACGTGAAGTCCCGAAGTGATTGTCCCCAGGTCACAACCAACGGTCACGAGAAGGAAGGGGGTTAGGAGCCAAAGGAGCTAAAACCGGCTAACTGCAACAACCAGAGAGGATGAATAATTGTGACTGATAGAGAAACAAAGTATTCTTAAGATAACTAGAAGAGAAGCCAAAGAACCTTGAATAACGGCCAGAGAAGATGAAGAGTTCGTATGATGATCAAGTAGATGACTCAACATGAGAAATACATGAAGAACAGAGAATTGAAGGCATTCTTCTAGTTATCCATGCAGTTGTGAGGAAGAGACAGAGTGAACAACCTGTAGGGAAGAACAATGATGTAGTGAAGAGCATGTAGAGGCATAGTGCATAGGATGCAATTGGTGCACTGAGAATATAAAAACAGATAACATAGAAGATATATTGTTGTTGTTGAGTGTGTTTCATGCGGGTAGAATCATGCTATGTGTAGGAGTTGAAGTGCACTGAAGAGGCATGGTGCATAGAATGGAAAGGAGTCACGAAGCATAAAGTGCAGAAAAATCAAGGAACATAAATGCATTTCTAAGAGCAGAATAGGAAGCGTAGCAGATGCGAGGAGAGAAACACTGATGCAAGCAGAGTAGAGCAGTGTATAAGAATAGTGATGAGATTGGTAAGCTATAGATAAATGTTGTATCACTTGATAAATTCAAGAAATCAAAGATTTGTATTTTAGGGTGGTAGGGAGGTGCTAGGGAGGACTATTGTCCTCAGAGTTTCAAGTAGGTTCTTGAACACAGGGAGTTATAGATTACATCTAGTTGCAGCCAGAAAAACTAGGGTGGCAGGGTGGTGCAAGGAAGAACTATTGTTCTCTATTATACAGGTTGGTGCCTGTGTGACTAGAAGTTGGTGCTTCCATCGAGTTGGTTCTAGAACACTTAGGGAGTTGGTGCTTCCTTCTAGTGGGTGCTAGAGAAACCAGGG
>JZKD02S1283424.1:0-12067 GCA_000966675.3 Picea glauca
GTCTAAGTTAGGGAGTGCTTGAAATTCCAGTAATCGTGAAAGTTATCCGAGACCCCCCTCTAACACAGGGGCTAAACACGAGGTCACGTAAGGAAAGGTAGTGGATATAACCCCTCCAAAACCGGACCAAGTGTAGTGGGGAACACATATAGAGGGTTTATCTTGGGATTCCATTGATCACATTTTCCACAGAGCTTCATGGATCTCAAATCCATTCAAGGTCCTCAGTCGTCTTTAGTAGATATATGATTGATAGGTTTCAGGCTTGATACCCTGCTCATTACGGTCCACCCGACTGTCGATTGTACCCGCCTGGTGACTGTTCATGCATTGGCAACCTAGTTGCCTTTATCTTAGTGACTTACACAGGTGACTGTGGGGGTATACCATGGTACCTAGGGCAGACATCGGGCCACACTTTGCAGAGTATACCTGGAGGGTGCTTTTGTATTTGATTTTCACTTGCACCGATAAGTTTCTCTAGGGTTAGCTGGTGTAACTATTCTTCCAACTAGCTAGTGATCTGCTTGTCTTATCTCATAGGAGCCTTTTCTAGTGTGTGCTAGTTTTCAAAATGTTAATAGAAATCCCTAGTGTTTCATTGATATTCTCACACCATGGAGGACCAGGAGCTCCACCAATCATGAATTCTTCGTGTCCTATCGTCGTTTAATATGGAGCCACCCCTGCCACCGCTAAGGCGAAGAATAGACCAACAAGGGTCTTTTGAGGCGACCAGGTCACAGGAAACTGAGCCCGACCCATCTCCAAGAGGATAAAATTTGATCCCGGAGGAACCAACCATTTTTTACCTTAGAGTGGAAGCTCTTGTTCCTTATAACCCTTTGATCACCAATCTATTGGTTCCCATCGTCGTATAGGTTAAACCTTACGAGCGTCAGGTAGTGTCACAAGCAGCGATGGAGACAAATGTTGCTACTTCTTCAGGGAATTCTCATACTCCATCTATGGTTGTCACCACAGGGGGTGTTTCACCTCCTAACCAACCACCGTCAATCCAAACCACCATGATCTCGACCACCTCTACCTCGGGCAATGGGTCGCTTCCATCTATGGCGGCGATCACTTCTCCTTTCACCCAGAGTGCGACAGGCCCTCCATTCTCATACGGGATGCCTGGCTTCGATACAAACTCTATCTTTTCCTACTCCACTCTACAGGACTTAGGTGGGGGGGCAGGGAAATATAACGCTCCTATGAAAGGATCCATGGGGGGAACTTCAGCTCCCTATAACACTTTCCCTTATGGAGGGGGTCATATACCTCCTTCGTCCCCTTCACTCGACGGTGCTCACCAACACTCCGTCGAGTCGAACGTAAACTATAGTTCGTTTGGTGCAGGTAGTCAAGGAATTCCTTCTTATAGCATGTCGGTAGGTTTGAAACCATTCTCTTTGTTCAGCATGTTTGGTAACAATGCATTCTCGTCAGCTACCGTCTCGGTCGGGGGCAACCCTAGTTATGGACAACAAAATCCTATGCAGGGTACTATTCCTGCACAAGGAGAAAACTTAGGAATTCCTTTCTCACAAGGACTTTCAAATCTGTGGCAAGGATTAGTTCCCTTGTCAGGGATGTCGACCAAGGGCACCCCCTTCCATAGCCAATGGAACCCTGGGCAATGCTTAGCACCTATGCCCGTCGGATCGGCAGGGGGAAACCCTTCCCAAAATCCTTGGAATGCGACACAAGCCAAACCCTTTACGTTCTATTACAGGAGTCAGACGATGATGTCTCAACAAGCACAAAATCCGTATGCTGGACACAACCATGTTTATTACCAAAACCCTGGCTAGCAACCTAACATTTCTTGGCAACCTGGTGCCAGCCAAACTCTAGGCTCATTTTTCCCTGGTTATAATCAACAACCCAAATTACCTTTTCTGGAAACTCTGCACTTGCCAGACTTGAAAAGGTTATTAAACAACCCATATGTCATGATATGTGTTGGACTCCTATGGTAACCAAGTTGTCTTTGGACATTCCAAAGTTCGAGGCTAATCCTAATGAAGATCTAGGCGATCATGTGACTACCTTTCATTTATGGTGCTTGTCCAATTCTTTGAGACACGACTCCATCCAATTGTGTTTGTTTCAATGCACTCTCATTGGGAGTGCTACAATATGGTACATTGAGCTCGACCACTCAAAATACTCTTCCTTTGGTGAATAGGCAATGGCTTTCTTAAGCCATTTCCAATTACCTATGAGATACAACATTGGCACCGAATTGATGGCCAACTTTGAGCAGACAAAAGCGTACCATATCTCAGATCACATTCAAGAATGGAGACGCCAGAAGAGTTTGATAAAAGTACCAGTCCCACCAACATTCCTGCTTGAGTGGTTCCTTAATTCTTTGGTACCCCAGTTATCTAAATATGCCACAACCTTAGGTGTATTTTCATAAGAAGAAGAGATAATGAGAGCTCAACAGCTAGAGCTGATTTACTCTCAATCTGGTTTACTTTACGATTTTTTTCCAGATGCACCATGGTCGATACTTGATAAGACTAGATAGATATCTAGACCACATGCTGATGGTATTTTTGGTTTAGCGCAAATGAATCCCATTGATCAGTTCTTGAATCAATTGCAGCAATTGTCAATATAGAAGACATCGGCTAGCTAGACCACTAGTTCATCTACTCCCCCTACTCAAACGTCGGATGTACACAGTGTGAAATCGACAAACCTGAAGGCCACCCAGCAGCCTAATGGAAAGAATAAACAATGAAAGAAGGGTAAGGGGGATAAGAAACCTACCAATAATGTTGGTGGGGGTAACACAAAAAATAAGAATTCGAAGTATCCATGTAATCTTTGCATAGAATACCACCCAACTCACTAATTCCCTTGGCTTGCGAAGGCTCAGAAGTTATTAGCACAGCAGTAGCTTGTCGTGTTAAAAATTCCATTTCCACATGGGAAAAATTTAACTCAAGCCTCTTCAAGCGTGGAAGGGGGTAGTCAGGGACCCCCTACCTCTACGAGTAATCCTTCATCCATGAATGTGTACATGATGAAAGGTAGCATTGACATAACAACTAGGACACGTGACTACGGAATGCCAAATACCTCTGAGAAGGGTAAAGAAGTTGAAAACCCATCTCTTCCTCTCCATATTGAGAAGACATTGGGAAAAATGATGACATGGATCCCAAAAGGTGCGTTCAATAAATCTTCCCACAACCCAAATGCAAGGGCTGCCCAGAACTACTCTGTAGTGGAGGATTTGTCTCAAACCCCTTGTGCAATGTATGCTTTGAAATTCCTCCAGAGTTTCCCTTCTCAGAGAAAGGCCTTGTTAGCTACCTTAAGATCTGCTAAGACTTATAATACAAGAATTATCATGCTTGATACGACTGACTTAAAACCTTGTCTTCCTTACCATGTGGAATTTCATATAGTAGTGGCTTACACCACGAAAAATTTTACTCGAAACATTTTCTGCACGGTGTTTTATGAGGGTGCCTCGACATGCATGATGTATTTGGCGTGTTGGAAGTCCATTGGTCAACCCATTTTGTCTCGGTCACCTACTCTTCTTACCGCTTTCGATGATTGTTCATTTTGACCACATGGAATCATCCCCTCTTTCCCCATGCAATTAGGGGGGAAGACCATGTGCATCGAGGTTGAAGTGGTCGATGCGTCTCTCGACTACAATATTTTTTTAGGAAGGAGTTGGACCTATTCTATGCAAGCATTGGTCACAACAGACCTATTCTTATTGTTTCCACACGAGGGTTGGATCGTGTCCATTCATCAGTTATCATTCTCCCGTCTTGACCCTTCATCAGGGGTATCCATGGTCCCGATGATTGATAACCCTTAGCCCAGAATAGTCAATGTAGGGGTTGGTTTATGCCCATATTTGATGGGTAATTTTGATTACTCGCCTCCGACTGGCAATGTCCATTACATATCGGTTGTCCCCGACCAGCCTAGGGATAAAATCTTTCAAATATTGTAGTTTCACAAAACTTACTTTAACGATCCATGGAATATTCCTTCCCCATCATCTACGATGGAATGGACAAGGCACCATGGCATGGCCATGCCTTTATCTATGGTAGAAGTTGCGTACTCCATAGTCTAGCAAGCTTTCGTTGAGCCTGATCTGATTCCCACACAAGAGTTATATATGGTTCTCAAGCCTATTTGGGCTCAAGGTTCCCTTGCCAATACTGATTCTTTATACTTAGTCCTGCCCTCAGACGAGGCGATTATTGAGGCAATGACTAGTCCGAACAGACCCTGGAATGATCTCCATCACAGATCTTATTTTCTCCCAGAGTTAAGAAGAATTGAAGTAGAAGAATTCACTTTGACTATGACTGGAGATAGGGCTTGTCCTATCAATCCTTTAGTTACGCATGTTGTTTATGTTGAAGTAAATATGGAAACCATCACTAAAATGACACCTATTGATATCTCCATAATCCCTGGCGTTGTGGAGAATATCTTCATCGGAGAAGATTTCTCCCCTGAGGATATTCGAATCTACACGGATTTATTTAAATAATTTTGCGACGTGTTTTCCTGGTCTTACGAGGAAATACTAGGCATAGATCCAAAAATCATTCAACATGAAATCACGACATATCTTGATGCCAAGTCGGTCCGACAAAAGCTTCATTCAGTTAATCCCAGGAAAGCAGCAGCTATTAAGGTTGAATTAGAGAAACTACTCAAAGTTGGTTTCATCTACCCCGTTCAATTGACTCAATGGGTGTCAAATCCTGTGCCAGTCAATAGAAAGTAGGGAATGATTCATGTATGTATGGACTTCCATGATTTGAACAAAACATGTCCAAAGGATAATTTCCCCATGCCATTTATTGACCAGATAGTCGATGAATGCACAGGTTGCGAGGACTTTTATTTCATGGATGGTTTTTCGGGATACAATCAGATACAGATCAAACCCGAAGACCAACACAAAACCATGTTAATTTGTATGTGGGATACATTCTCTTATCAGAAGATGCCTTTTGGTCTAAAAAATGTTGGAGCTACTTTTTAGTGGGCCATGTCTTTTTCTTTCCACAATCTCAAACACATAGTCGAGCCTTATATTGATGATTTAGCATCACGATCTTGTAAGAGATTTGATCATCCAGCACACCTCTGAATTATCTTTGAGTGATGTATCTACTACCGGATTTGCTTGGATCCAAACAAATCCAGTTTTTACGTAACATCAAGTCGTCTTCTCATTTCATAGTTTTGACAACATGGATCATGATCGATCCTCTAAAGGTTGAGGTGATAGTTCAGTTGCCTCCCCTGTGCACAATTCCTCATCTTTAGAGTTTATAGGGAAAAGCAAACTTCTTACATAGTTTCATCACAAATTATGTTGAGATCACAAAGTGTTTGATGCATTTAGTGAAGAAGGATGTTCCTTTTCATTAGTACGAAGCTGCTAAGTGCTATTTCAAAGCATTGAAACATGCCCTCACTACCACCCCTCTGCTTCGGCCACCCAATTATAATAAAGATTTATTATTGTACTTGGCCACTGCAGAGTCGACTATCGGCATGGTATTGGTTCAGGAGGATGACTTTCTCTCAGAATACATGATTTATTACCTGATTCAAGGCCTAGTTGGACTGGAACTCAATTATTCCCATGTTGAAAAACTTGTGTTGGTAGAAGTTCATGTTGTCCAACAGTTCCGTCATTACATATTGTTTCGCAAGACCACCATTATTGTCGTTGTGAATTTGTTTCAATATGTGTTGACACGACGTGTAATCGGTGGAAATATCAGTAGATGGATAGTTATCCTCCAGGAATTTGACTTGGATTTTGTTTTTGCGAAATCTAAAAAGTCGTTGGTCTTCGCGGAACTCATTTCAAAACTTCTGGTCAAATCAGGTGATGTTATACTCGAGGATTCATATATCAAAGTTGACATGTTTTTTATAACATATTTGAACCCCTTGTATGGATATATACTAGTCTATCTCCAGACTTTGAAGTGCCCCACCTCTGCTTCTCATGATGAGCGTCACAGTATACGCCATTAGGCCAAGAACTATCTCATACTCGAGGACAATTTGTATTGTCTAGGTATAGATTGCATCCATCACCGGTGTCTCACTCATGAATAAGTGGAAATCGTGCTTAACGATTTCCACACAAGAGCATGTGGCGGTCATTTTTCTGGGTTGGCAACAGCCCAAAAGATTCTATGAGCCGGTTAATTTTGGCCGACATTAATCAAATATTGTGTTGAATCGATCAAGAAGTGTCACCCATGTCAGATATTCTCTCGGAATATGAGGGCACGCCCCACTCCCATGTTTCTCGTCATCACAGTTGGTCCCTTAACCAAGTGGGGGATTGATTACGCTACATGCAACCCCCCTTCAGCAAGGGGACATTGTTATCATCGTAGCAGTAGAATACTTTACGAAGTGGGTCGAGACTATGCCAACGTTTAAAGATGATCGTGAGATAGCAGCTCTCTTTTTGTTTAACCAGATAATAGCAAGGTTCGGCATCCCGAAAGAGATTGTCACTAACCATGGAAGGAACTTTCAAAACAAAATGATGTTTGATTTAACGTCAAATCTTGGTTTGAGGCAAGAAAAATTATCACCCTACTACCCCTAAGTGAATGGTCAGGTGGAAGATGTGAATAAATCCCTTAAGACTATTCTACAGTGAACAATCAATTCATCCAGGTCAAATTGGCATTTGATGTTGTACTTGACATTATGGGCCTACCGAACATCTGTTAAGACTGTGACCGGTTTCTCACCTTTTCAACTCATTTACGGGATGGAAAAAATCTTGCCTATAGAGTGCCAGATCCCCTCTCTAAAATTTCTAGTACAGTTATTGCCAGACACTTCACTGCTTGAGGATCGTTTATTATATATTGAGCAGCGTCAAGATGCAGCCTTGGCTAATGAGGCTCACAAACAAAAATTCAAGTGCCAGTATGATTGGTTTGTCCATCCTCAGATTTTCTCTGAAGGCGACCTTGTCCTAGTCTATAACCAAGATAAGGACCTCCTGGGGGCAGGCAAGTTCAAACCCATGTGGTTCGGACCTTTCCTCATGAAGGAGGTTCTAAAGAAGGGAAATTATCGTCTAGTGGACTTTGAGGGAAATGCTTTGGCAGAGCCTAGAAATGGGCTCTACCTCAAGAAGTATTACTCATAGGTGGGTCGCCTTGGGATACTTCTTGTAACATATGTATAGTCTTATAAATTTTATTTTTAGTTTTTGTCTTTTTGGTTTTATGGATGTGTCATTTTTTATGTCATATTTTTCACTGTGGCAGATGTCAAGTGAATCAGAGGTGTTCGTTGGATTTGCAGAAGGCACTAGTTGGCACACTCAGAGGATTGCTTCCACAGCTTGGGTGATTTTCACACCTCAGGGCCAGTTGTTATCTTCAAGATGTAAATGTTTAGGTGACACCACAAACAATGTTTCCTAATACAACGTGATATTAGAGTTGCTTCATGACGCTTTATCACATGGTATCTATCACCTCTAGGTCTACTTAGACGCTCAGTTGGTTGTGTCCTAGTTAAATGGGGCTTACCACATTTACAATCCTACTCTACACCAACAGTTCCTTAGGGTACGTCTCTTAGAACAAATCTTTGATTACATTACGTATATCCATGTTCCTAGGAGATTGAATCAAATCATAGATACTCTGGCTAATCATGTATTAGATTGACATATTGCACACATGTAAGGAAAAGAACACACACACATGTAAATACATTTGTAAAATAGATGTAATCCATAAGACATAAAAAGATGTAAATACGCATATATATATCAAAAATATCAGAGTACATGGTTGGGCACAAGCACCTCAAAAATATGTCTAGTAAGAATCACAGGGTTTATGCCCTCTAAAACATACAAAACATTCTCTCGGCACGTAAGTAGTCCAGCCTAGCTAAGGGCGGGGCCTATTGGCCCTACCACAATGAACAACGACATTTGTCAAATGCTGAAAGAGCTAGACCCAAGTTCATGGCACCCCAACTACGTGAGGTTGCATCGATGGTGGGAGATCCTCGATCTCCACCATAGGGACTGTACGAGTGAGCATGGTGAGGTTATTCTCTACCTGTCTCAATACTCTCTCAACCTCTCTAGATGTAGGCCCCCCTGTTGTTGTTGGTTGTCCATTGGTTGTAGTTGGTCTTGGCTTTGGTAGAGGATGTCGCCTAGTCCTTGAGAAGTTTGTTGGATGCACTGGTCCCACATATATACATAATAGATACATAAGTGTTAGATACTCTGGTATACAAAAAAAAATGATGATGTATAAAAAAACATAAAAAATGAATAACTTTGAAAAGAAAACCTACCCATCTCTTCTCGATCCACTCCGAGAGGTACAAGCATGTTAGGATCCTTGTAAAAATTGATCCTGGCATAGGGGTAGTCCTCTATTGCCGGAATATTTCATGACCACCAATCAAAAAACTTATCATTGAAGGTCTTGATGGTATTCCCTCCCCCCTGTCATGGCAACAATGTCACCCATTTTCATAGCGCTGAGAGAGAGGCCTCATACCCTCGTATCATCTCTCGAGGACTGAGACTAGGTACCCTCTCGGAAAAAAAAGGAACACAAAACAGTCCCAAACCCAAAGTGTCGGTGCTCCCATATCCGACACTCTATTAGTTGTCTCTTCATGCAATCTAGCATGGTTGTGATCCAGTCAAAAATCCATGCATTTAAGCATTGTACTGCACAATGCATGTGCGCTCGGGAAGCCTGATGCAAAGTCATAGATCTAGTGATCTGCCCAATGATTAGAACTATCACTTTGAGTGATAGGTTGTTGATATTATGTATAGGCACCTGAGAACCTACTTTCTTAGTACCAGCCTTGCAATGGAGTCCAATCAACTCCTCAATGTTGTGAGGCCTGGGGGAAAAGTATGCAAGTTGATTAGATCCCCTCTCCTCGAGAGACCAGTCAGGAAGTAAATGTCTTCAGTCATTGGAGTCAATGACTGCCCCTTGAGCATAAATGACTATGCGTCAGGATGCCAGTAATCTATCAAAGCATCCAGCAAACTAGGTTGTGCCCTCATAAACGAACACTGGAAGAACTTTAACAACCCGCATTGTGATAAAACAACGATAGCAGCAGGGTCCTCTGAGACCAAAAAATCAATGTCCTCATGCTCCCTCTCTCTCCAATGAACATACATCCTGCAAAATGACAAATGTATGGAGAGTTAACTCTTATTTTATTTTTTTCCACTCATTTGAGGGTGTACACGGGATGTTTTGGGGCCAGTCGCATGTGTACGTGGGAAAATTATCTTCTACCCACGTGCACACACAGGTTTTTCTTGGACAACCCACGTGCACATGTGGGTTGTGCTTGGATAGCCCATGTACACGCAGGGCCGACCTCTTTAAGGGTCAGCGCCCCAAAAAAAAACAAAAATAAATGCAAAAATGAAGGATGGAAATGCAAGAGAGGCTAGTTTGTACTCACTTAGTCCAAGCAGAAGTTTGTTTCGTCCACTGAATCTCCTGGAATCAACTCTTTCAGCAAAGGGGTGTTTTTTGACTTTTGGTCAATTCTCAATTTACAATGGTGATAATGAGCTGCCAGCATTCTATTTATAGACTTTTTGGCCCCTTTTTGTCATTTTTTCTAGCTTGAAAATCATTTACTATGGTTCTTGAGTTTCTCGAGGGATGTTACGATAAGTGTTACTTTGGGTATTTGGGAAATGTTTTTGAGAGTTAGATCATTTTTAAAGATCTTTTGGTAAAAAGTCATTTTACCAACTTTGTGCATGTAAGATAGGATTCCACCTCCACTTGTTGCACCTCGTTGTCTTTTTCGCTTTGCCATAGGATCGATCCCATCGAATTGTGACATAGAACCCTCACTACTACTCTAGAAGTGTCGTAATTTAGTGGTAGAGCCTACCTTCACATGGATACCTTAGGTAGATCCTGGTTTCATTTTGGTGTCCATGTCATTGCTAATGATTATAGGCTTAGGAGTCCTTATTATTTTTTCCTGATTATGAGTTTGAGCCTCATTTGCATGATTCATTATCACTCTTGACCTCACCCTCGGGACTCCAAAAAAAAACGGGTCTTCTTTTAATCCATTTTCATACCCTCTAAACATGAAAATATTGTCAAGCGATCTTGTTTCCCTTCACGACCGCCAAACTAAAATTTGAAGGAACCTCTATCCGGCGGTAGTTGACCCCTTTTTCGGTTCAGATGGTCAAATGTACAAACAAAGGTATACTCTAGGAGCCTCCGTTCTTTATACGAGTATTCTCAAGTATATATTTAACCCTTTTTCAGGCCTGAGGGACTAAATTTATGGAAAAGGAACCCCCACTGTTATCACATAATCATGTATGAGGAGTGTTTTTCATTTGGAAAAGGCACCAGGGAAAAAAATTGGTGAGAATGCGGGTCAAAACTCACTTTCCTAAGTCTAGAGGCTCGAGCACATGATACTAAGGAGCATGCAGATCTGTGTGGACAAGACTTGCGCACTCAGATCTGCGGCCGAGGATCAATTTTGAACCCCCTTCATCATTATACCTTTATCAAAGGGGGGGGTCTGAAATGAGCAGTAAGGGGCACCCATACCTGGAAGGCCAAGATCTGCACACCTATATCTACGGCCTAGGTTTTGTTCTGAAACCCCTTGATTTTTTTCCTTTAATGAGGGGGGGTTCCAGAATGAGGTGGTTTTAAATGTGGCCCCCCTGCTATCGTGGTTCCCTCTCATGATGTCAGACCCCCTCTCTCCCAAAGCCACTTACCACCTCTGTTACCACCTTCACCTCCCTCTTCCATCTATCCTCCACTCCATATCTCACCTCCACCCATTGCATCCTCCCTCACAGATGGTCCCATCTCATTCATTGTCGCAACCTTACATCTTCCCCCACATCATCTCCCCACACCACTCCCACTTGTCTCTGGTCCCCTTCTCCCTCACCAGTCGCATTTCGGCCACCTCTTCACCTTTTTGTGACATATCATCATGTCATCTGATGTCCTAGCCTTCGTGTTTCCATCCACATGGCCTCCCCCCCATCTTATTACCGCACCATGCATGTCAAACTGTCATTTCCTGTCCATCTCCCATTCACCATCTTACGTCATGTGCCCTGTGTTATCTTCTCCCATATCAGATCCTCATCCATGACTACAGACTAGGGCTCCTCGTAACAGTCTAGCAAAGAAGCAGCAACCAAAGAGAGGTCGCCTCGTCGTTCAAGCACAGAGTTAACCAGGAGCCTCTCATATCCCAATGAATCAGTTAATGTAAATGTGTAATGTGGGTGAGAAATCGTCTCCTTCCATAAATAGAAGTCCAAAAAGGGACAAATCACAGAGGTGACTGTTAGTCCTTTCTAACAGAGATTGCATCTGATAGAATACTGTATGGGCAGTCTTCCCAATGTCTACATGCACATCGTAACAAGAGAAGTTGAGCAACGCAAAGCCTTGAATGTATTACTTGATCACGTCTCAGACAGTCGGAGCCAGTCTAAGTATATGTAGGCATTTTTTCCATTTTTTTGGGTATCGTTGGTAGAGCTAAGCTCCTTATTGTAAATCTTTGATGAAGCACTGGCTTCCCTGGTTATGCATATGTATGTGAAAATTATTATTTAATGACAGTTATCTTTCTTACTCCATCTTGTTTCCATCTAATACTGGAAGAGTTCATGATTGAATGATTCACATGAATCATTGTGATTGTTGTTGATACTGAGAGGGGGGTGAATCAGTATCAAATACAATTTAAAACCTTTTTCAGCTTATACTTAAACCATTCAATTATATACAGTGAGAAATGAAAAATAGTATAAGAGTTATACAAATACACCACAGTACACCATGCACAATATATGAGAAATAATCAATAGTCATTGTTCAAGGGAAGTAATGACTTCCAAAGCTAGCTACAGCTTCCAAATGTAAAGGGAGGGATAAACCTCCAAGAGGAAGATACAATCCTCCAATATCAAGAGAGATTTGAACTC
>JZKD02S1283435.1:0-12067 GCA_000966675.3 Picea glauca
AGGTTGGTTGGAAAACTAGTGTAGACAGTGTCTATTGAATGTAGTCCGAGTTCGATCGAAATTTAATGCAAAAGTCCTATAGCTTTGATGAAAGGATTCTAATTGTAGCAGTTGGATGTATTTTTTCCTTTCTTTGCATACGTACTTCCTGTATTCTTTATTCATATCTATTTCTGTCTAAATAGGAAGGTATTTCGAACCCTGGATTCATTGCGCAGCACTCTGGGATTCGCGCCATTTAGACAAACCATCTTTCCTCTATGTTAACTGTGACTTCATCCTTAGCGGTGCTTTGAGTTGCTTTATGTGTTTTCCCCTCGCCACACACAATGATTTTAAACTGAAAATTGTTGCTCGCTTAGCCTTTATCCTCTCAAGTTCAGTCACCAAGTCATTTGTTTCTATTGTTTCCTTGAATCGACTCCATATCCCAAAGTCTTACTATCTTTTGCCAATGAAACCAGAACTTACTATTCAAAGGTATTAAATCCAGCTGACAGTTCAGAGCCATATCTTGTATTGAGACGAAGTCTCTCGAGAGATCCCTCTCCAGGTTTGAAAGGATAGTTTCGGATCTCAAAGTTGGTTTGTAGGTTGCCTCTGTCATTCGTTTCTCAGCCAAACTAAGTTTATAGAGAGCTAACATTCTAGCATCATTGTCGGGGATGGAATTGAATAAACTTTCCCTGGGAGAACGACTAAAGTTATAGTTTTGACCCCTGAGGATAACAGAGGGACAAACATCTCTATTGGTTGAAACCTTTACCCTGGAGACTCCAGTCAAAAATCCCAATAGCACCAAGTAGTGCGGTTCAGGAACCCTGGCTCCGAAGATGATCTATACCAGAGAAAATCTTGACCCAAACCCTGTAGATCCTGTGTGCGACCCCGATAAACTTCTGCACAGGACTAGAGAGAAAGCGTTGAACCTGTTCTATTACCTGGAAAGAAGTATGTCCTTACCCAAAGACGGTGTGCAAAGCATTGACGACCTTGAGTTTGATGCATTATTTGAGCAAACCCTATTCAGTTCTAAGTTAGAAACCAGCTTGGATGAGATATTTTTTGACCATAAGAAATTCCAAGCCCTGATACCTAATAATATCCCTAAAATCTCCAAGCCTCCTAGATCCATGGCCACCATATTCACCCCCACTTGTTCTACCAGCCCAACTATATGATTTGCCCCAAAATTATAGCTAGAGGATTAAGCTCTACGATGTTGAAGGGAATGTTTGAGCCCAGAGGCATCTAGATTTGTTCAATGATTTCATCGACCTAGAGGAGGTAGACTACCCAGACATGAAAATGAGATTGTTCACGCAGAGCCTTTCAGGGGAGGTGAGGAAATGGTTCAAATCCCTCCAGACAGCAAGCATTCAAGACTTCACCGAGTTCAAAACATCTTTCATTACTAGATGGGGAGACAAGAAGAACCCCTTGCAGTTGTTGACACAGTACAATAATATGAAGAGGGCACCAGAGGAGATGGTGCAAGAATTCTCAGCTTGTTTCATGAGGGTTTATAACTCGATTCTCGTAGAATTCTAGCCACCCCCCGGGGCTGCGTAGTTGTGATACACCTACTCCTTTGACAACGACTTCGCCTTGTTGCTGAAAGAAAGAAGATCAACAAATCTGGATGCAATGATGAGTGACGCAATCGAAGTCGAGGTAAACATGATGGCATCAGGGAAGATCAAACAGATATTCAACAGAGGCGATAAGAAACCCCAAGGAGATGCACAACCATCGACATCTTGGTCCTTAGACGAAAAATTCAACTTGATGATGAAGACGATGGTGAAAGTGATGGAGAGAATGTCCATGCGAAACAGACCTACTGCCCGAGAATAGCATAACCCCCAGCCCATAAATAAGAACCTCAGAAGGGGTCAAGTTCCTCAGATCAGACAAAGGGAGCAGAGAGAGCAGGGAGACCGACAGAAAAGGCCTCTATTACAAAACATTTACATGAACGAGGATTTCGATCAAATGTTCGAAGACCAAATGCATTGTTGCGATGACAAGAATCTGCACTTGTTTCTGACAAAGGGATAACATGATCAATACATGAGAGAGAATGATGATATGATGCTTGACATGGATGACATGATGTCCTAGGAAACAAAAGAGTTTAGGAAAGGTTATCAGAATGCCATCATGCAGTTTCAGAAGAAATATAACCTCAGGAACAAAGAGGCACTTACCGAACCTCAGCAGACAAATCCGATAAGGAAACCTCTGGCAAACACCCCTTCCACAAGCCAACCAAAGCCACACAGCTCGACCAAGGATGAAATTGAAAAGGAAAATTCAAAGGAGGAAGCTCTAAGGAAAGCGTTGGAAACAAGTCGGGAAGCATGTGGAAAAGAGGTAGAGAAGGTATGTCCCCACTTTAACTTTGAGCATGAAATGGCCAAAATCAAAATATTTTTCCTGTTCAACGAACTTATCAAAAAGGGAAAGTATCGGGAGAAGATTATTAAAATGATAAAAATGGGAGGGACCCCGGATACTTTGAACGTCCAAGATGATCACCCTGCTATTTTGTTTGTTATGCACGTTGAGGAGACAAGTGATATTGAGGACGTCCCCTCATTCTATGTCAGCCTGAAAGTTCATGACATGACCCTTCATAATGCCATGCTGGATTCAGGCACGTCACACAACCTCATGCCAAGTGTGATCATGGATGAGTTGGGTTTGGACATCACCGTGCCCTTTAAGGACCTTTCATCTTTTGATTCGAGGAAATTCAAGTGCTTTGGTCTCATCAAGGACTTGGTCGTATCACTAGCCCAAATTCCTTTGAAGAACATGGTTATGGATGTGGTCGTGGCAGATATGCCCCATAAGTTTGGCACATTGCTTTCTTGGTTGTGGGCTACGACGTTAAAGGGGACTCTACAAATGGACATGTCATACACCATTATTCTTATCTTTGGCCAGGATAGATATTTGTACCGAGAAGTGCTACTAAAATACATGGTAAGCAGTAAGACGCAACCAAATAACCATCCTATCTACTCTGTCGACACTAAGGTTGGTTCCTCCATAGTTTACAATGACCTGAGTTTTGAAGAGGAAGAGCCGACAACCATTATGACAGTCGATGAGGAAACTGCGCGACAAGAAGCAGAGTGTGTCGACCCAAAGAACTGCGTCGAAAACAAAATATGGAACATGAGTTTCGATGGCACTGTTAGTAAGGAAGGAGAAGGGGTCGGCATATGGACAATCCCCCCTGAGGTGGGCACAAAATTATGCTCATACAAGCTCGCGTTCAAATGTACAAAAAACATGGCCAAGTATGAGGCATTGATTTTGGGCTTGAAGGTTTTGAAAGAATTAGGCGCAAAGAGGATAGCGGTGTCCAGAGACTTTGAGTTGGTTATAAACTAGGTGAAAGGCACGTATCAATCCAAACACCCCAAGATGAGAGAATACAAAAACCTAGCGCTAGACCTCCTCGAAGAATTCTCATAGTATGAGCTATCGACAATCTCGAGGGGGAAGAATCAAATTGCCGATGCATTGTCCACCTCAGCCTCAATTTTCAAAATTCCCATCTTTCCAAACAGAAAATACGAGATTGAAGTCAAAAAGAGGTCGACAGTACCTGATAATATCAAATACTAGCAAGTGTTTGAGAACGACAAGTAGGTGGAGAGATTCCTCCTAATGAGCGACGAGTTCGCTAACATAAACATTGGTGGCAAGTGTTGTTGTGATGAATATGAGAGTGCAGATGCACGTAGCGATGATGAAACTTTCAAGAACCAGATAGCGGGAAGGGACATAGTACAACTGAAAAATAACATCATCCCAAAGGGGCTAGTTCCGCTGGAAAACGTTTTTGATGAAAACGACGTGGCCAAAAATCCCAAGATCACTGCAAACAATGAGGATGTTGAAGATTGCAACATCAGGACTGAGGAGAACCCGAAAATAATCAAATTATCGAAAATGCTCAGTCCAAAGATCAAACAAGACTACATCAAGCTCATGAAGGAATTCCCTGATGTTTTCGCTTGGAGTTATGATGACTTGAAGGTATATGACACTAAAGTGATTCAATATGTCATCCCTCTCAAAGAAGACCAGAGGCCTTTCAAACATAATCTACGAGGGAGAAATACCTTCCTGTTATCGCTAATCGAAAAGGAGGTAAAGAAACTCTTCGAAGCTAAAATTATCATTTCTTTAAGGTTTTCTAAGTGGGTGGCCAACTTGGTACCTTTTATAAAAAAGAGTGGCGAAATAATGTTGTGTGTGGATTTTCAAAACTTAAACAAAGTGTCCCTCAAGGACCACTACCCGCTCCCTAAAATGGACTATATTCTGCAAAAGGTAGTGGGGTCCCAGAAGATGTCCATGCTGGACAATTTTTCAGGTTATAATCAGATCATGGTCCACCTGGATGACAGGGAAAATATGACTTTTACGACACCATGGGGGACGTTCATGTATGACAAGATGCCTTTCGTCCTAATGAACGCTGGAGCTACCTTCCAAAGGTAAATGGAGATAGAATTTCTTGATGAAAGGGAAAAATTTATTGTGATCTATCTGGATGACATCACAGTATACTCAAACTCCGACGAAAAACACCTTAGGCACCTAGAAATTCTTTTCTAGAAGTGCAGGAAATTTGGCATATCGCTAAACACGAAGAAATCACATTTCAGGATGGAAGAAGGGAAGTTGTTGGGGCACATTATCTCGAAGGAGGGAATTAAGATAGACCCCAGTAGGGTTGAAGGAATCCTAAAGATCGGCACTCTGCGCAGTAAGAAGGAAGTGCAATCCTTCCTGGGAAAAGTAAACTTCTTGAGAAGATTCATCCTAAACCTGACAGAGATTATAAAACACATTACCTACATGCTCAAAAAGGGGAATGAGATCAAGTGGAACCCAAAATCCAAGAAATCATTTGAAGATATCAAGGTGGCGCTGACTAAGGCTCGGCTCCCATGTTGGCCAACCCAGACTTCATGAAAGACTTCATCTTGTTCTCGTTCGCCTCAGAGCATACAATTGTCGACATGCTGTTACAGAAAGACAATCAGAACTTTGAGAAACCTATAGCCTATTTCAGAAATATACTCAGGGATTCCCCACTGAGGTATGACATTATGGAGAAACAAGCATACACCTTAGTAAAATCCATAAAGGAATTTAGAACATACATATTACACTCCCATGTTATCGCTTACATACCCAGCAACTCAGCCAAGGATATCCTGAATCAAACCAACCCTAAGGGAAGGAGAGGTAAGTGGATAGCAGCCATGATCGATTATGACCTCGATATTAAGCCTACAAAACTAATTAAGGTTCAGGGCCTTGCGAAGCCGATGGTGCAGACGAACTGCGAAACTATGGGAATCAACTTCATTGTTGATCTATCAGAGAATCCTCGGGAAGAAACAATTGTGCAGGTATCTCAGAAGTTCATCGATTCAGTGTGGTATAAAGACATCATCTACGTGCTAAGGAATCTACAATCCCCTCCGGGTTTAAGTAAGGCCAAGGCCATATTTTGAAATCTCAAAGCCGTCAAGTTCTGCATATTGAATAGCTCATTGTACTGGAAAGACCCTGGAGGGATATTGCTAAGTTGTTTGTTGGAAAACGACGCGAAATGAGCTATTGCGGAATTCCACAAAGGCGACTACGGAGGACACCACTACTGTAAAACCACCATGCACAAAATCCTAAGAGCAAGTTACTATTGGCCTACAATATTCGTAGACATATACAAAGAAGTTTCCAGTTGTCATGAGTGTCATATTTTCGATGGAAGAAGAAAGTTGCAGCCCCTGCCACTAAAACAAATTTCAGTTGAAGCACCTTTCATTCAGTGAGGTTTGGATTTCATAGGAGAAATAAATCTTCCATCCTCAACGCAGCACAAATGGATATTCATGGCCACATACTACTTCATGAAATGGATAGAAGCAATCCCCATGAAGCAAGCTACCGACGCAGTCATCATCCAATTTCTGGAGACAAACATCTTGTCTAGATTCGGATGCCCTGTCAAGATCATAACAAACAACGGGGCCACATTCAAGTCTAATAAGATGGACAAGTTTTTTCAATATTACAATATAAACCTGGAGCATTCCACAACGTATTACCCACAAGGAAATGGGTTAGCAGAATCGTTGAATAAAATCTTGACCAGGATCATCAAGAGACTCCTGCAAGACAACAAGAAGGCCTGGCACAAAAATCTTATTTACGCGTTGTGGGTGGACAGGATCACTACCAAGAAGTCCATATCAACCTCACCATTCCAGATTGTATATGGCGCTGATGCGATTTTACCCACCTCACTGGGGTTTCCCGTTTGAAATTGTTGCAAGAGTAGGAGGCCGAGCCAGATAACACGCAGAGGAGAATAAATCAGTTGATCTATACAAAGGAGGTGAGGGAACAAGTGTATAATCGATCACAACTCCACTAGGAGTGGATGAAGAACATCTTTGACAAGCACTCCAAGAAGGAGTTTTAGTTTTGGGATCTGGTGTTGAAATGTGATGTGAGAAATAAAGATAAAGGAAAGCATGGAAAGTTATATAATATTTGGATGGGTCCTTTCAAATTTGGTGCATATCGCGGAAATAATGTTGATTTTATAGAACTAAATGGAGAGTGCATTGGTTGGGGGCCTGTAAACGGCAGGTTCCTCAAACACTATTTGGTGAAATAAAATCCGTTTAAGTCACATATCATTGTAAATAGTCATTTTGTTTTTGTGTCGAGTCAGTATGTCAGCAGAAAATTGAATCCCAAAGTGAAGGCCCTGAGCTTATGCTGGGTATTTTAGGAACTGCGTCGAAAGGTTTAGGTTGCATTTTTTTTTTTCATATGTCAGTGTCTGGAGGCCGAATAAGGCCCAGTGGTCAGGCACTTGGTATGTTGTTCTTTGCTACCTCACTAGGAGGATAACATCCCCATTGGATCCAGTTGTTAGCACCGCCATTTTATTCTCTAGCTAAGGGTTGGTCTTAGTCGAGTCATGGCCTATGTGTCAAGGCATGTGAAGTCAGGTACCGAACAACAAAGGGGTCCAAGTCAACAAGTGGTTGGTTGTCCCTTGGATTCGGGAAGGGATGTCAGAGTCAAAACATGTGTAAATGGTATGAGTCTGTTCCCAAAGATTTGGGTCCTGTTAAAAAAGGAGCTTCTGTGTGCCCCGGGTCGAGGCAAGTTGTTAATAGAAGTCATGTCGTCAAGTGCAGTGACCATCATCAACTCATTATGAGGGTTGGAAGAATGAAAAATCGTGGTGTTTGTATCACATATTCCCTGCATCTCTTATCATTTGTACTTTACACACGCAGGGGTTCCATGGGAAATCTTCAGTTCGTTTCAAAACATCCAGTCATCATGAATTCAGTGTTCCCTGGCACGTTTCCACCTCTCGCCTGCTCTATTATAACTTCCATAGGTTCTGCATGCGTTCCATTAGCAAATCGAGCTTATGCACTATTAGTAGTTCTTCTCGCAAGCCCAAGTTCATCAAGTTTCTTGCCTAGGGCCTATGCCAAATCCATCGCGTGCAGGGAAAACACATGTTGCACCATGGAAAATTCCTAAAACATAAGGAAGAGCGCGCGAAGTAGCAAAAACGTTGGGCCAGAGACCAAAAATTTGAATTTGATCAACGAAGATCCAGAGGTCAGAACATCCTTTGAACAATTCGGGTGCATGGCTTTTTGCAGGAAAATTCAAAGATTCAATGTGAGACTAGCCGAACAGTTTGCACTTAGTTTCGACGGATGTCGCGCAGTGATCTCAAGTGTCACTTTCCAGGTGACCAAGGAAACTATGTCGACCACTACAAAGATCTCTCTGCGGGGCGAAAGGTGGTTCAAGGGCATGCCTTTAGACACGCATTGCTATGCAGATTTCATCAAGCAAGATTGTTTAGGGGGGGGGAGGAATCAAGACAGGCGTTCCGAATAGATATTTGTAGGAACCTTTTCAGAAATTGCTTGAAGTAATAAGGAGATATTTTACCTGTGAAGGGAGATTCGATAGGATACATTCACACCACATTAGATTGTTGATGCAATTCACAGGGAAGAGGCCATTAAACCTACCCTTTTTCTTGCACTAGAACCTCCGAGAGATGGTGGATAGTGCCCGAGCTAAAGTGGATAAATCTAGAAGGAAATTCTCTCATGTCTCTCTTATTAAACTGATTGTGGTGGAGGAATTAATGTTCTTGGGAAGAGACTGGGATTCGTTCTTTCTCACGGCAGGCATCCCCAAGGATCCAAAGGGGGATTTCTCTCTGCGCGCGAAAAGGAAAATATCACACCACGCGGAGGTTGTAGTGGAAGAGGTCGCGCAGAAAGAGAGGATGTCAGAAGCCCTATTCCCCCAATAGCAAATACCCTAGACAAGGGGCAGACCAAAGAAGAACAAGGAAGTTGGGGAAACTCTATTCCCAAGGGAACCGCGTGCAAGATCGCTCGCCAAAGAATTACTTATGCGCGTTATTCGGTTGGAACCTGTCGAGGGTACAAATCGAGAAGGCTAGAGCGGAAGAAGGAGCACAGATGTTCGAGGGCCATCTTAGCAGATGAAGCAAGCGCAGCTCGCTATCGCTGAGCTTTACCAGGAAAACAAGGAACTGAGATGACAGTTAGTAGTCAAGACCCTTGAAGTGTCAGCGTCATAAGGCCACGAAGGAAATGTGACGTGACTCAAGAGACAGCTCAGAGAGGTGCAAGATACAATCATACATCTGCGTAAAACACAGAGGCTGTCAGAAGAAAGGAATGCGAGGCATTTCGGAGAACGCGAAGCAGCTGAAGAGAAAGTCTATGCAACTCTTGCCAGTGCGCAGAAGAAGCATGATTAACTCAGTTCGTTCTCATACCCTCAAACAGAGCGCGGATCTTAACAGTTTTGAAGGGGGCATTGCCCTTAGATGGTTTTTTCATTTTGGTAACGACCACGACATTCAACAACCACTTGTCACGCACGCACCCCAACAAATGAGTGTGTGATAGAAATCAAGGCTATTACAATGGATGGCGAGAGTCTGACATAACACTTGATCATTCATATATCTTGTCGAAGGAAGGCATTGACACATCACTCTACCCATGACGAGACCTTTGTTGATAACCAAATCCCCATGGTAGAATACAAGCAGTCATGCGAAGAGTCATTCTATTTTTGGAAAGGCGCCTTGCGAAGAGTCATTCAGCGTAGAAACAATCGGTTTCCTAAATTTTAGGGACAGTATCTAGAGAGCAGGGCAGCCCAAGCGATGCTCTAGCCTATATATTTTATCTTTTCAATGTAATCCAGGTTGGTTGGCAAACTAGTGTAGACAGTGTCTATTGAATGTAGTCCGAGTTCGATCGAAATTTAATGCAAAAGTCCTATAGCTTTGATGAAAATATTCTAATTGTAGTAGCTAGATGTATTGTTTCCTTTCTTTGCGTATGTACTTCATGTATTCTTTATTCATATATATTTTTGTCTAAACAGGAACGGATTTCGAACCCGGGATTCGCTCTATAGCGCTTTGGGATTTGTGCCATTTAGAAAAACCGTCTTTCCTCTAAGTTAACTATGAATTCATCCTTAGCGGTGCTCTGAGTTGCTTTATGTGTTTTCCCCTTGCCACACACAACGATTTTAAACTAAAAACTATTGCTCGCTTAGCCTTTATCCTCTCAAGTTCAATCACCAAGTCATTTGTTTCTATCATTTCCTTGAATCGACTCCATAGCCCAAAGTCTTACTATCTTTTGCCAATGAAACCAGAACTTACTATTCAAAGGTGTTAAATCTAGCCGACAGTTTAGAGCCATATCTTGTATTGAGACGAAGTCTCTCTCGAGAGCCCTCTCCATGTCCGAAAGGCTAGTTTCATATCTCAAAGTTGGTTTGTAGGTTTCCCCTGTCATTCGTTTCTCAGCCAAACGAAGTTTAACAGAGCGCTAATAGGGAGAAAGCAAGGAAGAACAAGGGGAAGGCAGGGGTCGGTAGTGCTTCTGAGCCGGATTATTTTTAGAACGAAATGAAAGAAGAGATATTACAATGAAATTCACATAAAAATTGCCAGAAATAGAGAAATACAGCAATACATGATCTATATTAATGAAATAAATGTACAAAGACTGTAAAAATACAGAGTGCAAGACTCGCTAGAATGGTGGCAGCTTTATCTTTGAGAAGAGATGTGATGGCTACGCTCATTCGCAAGAATATGATTACAATGAGGCTCTGAAGGCCTTTCTATGATAAAAATGAATGCCAAAACCCTAGACATCCAAAAACCTAACCCTAAGATATGAATCACCAAAAGTCATGTGGGCCTCATTGGGGTAAGTTAGTACATCAACTTCTCGGGGTCATAAATTTTGCATAAGATCTCCATTTTAGGCATGTGATAGCCCATTGGAAAGGTCTTTTCGAGAACTATGTATTATGTCATCAAACTCTGACTTTGTCTAGATTTTGACTGAGGAAAGCCAAGAAAATATTTTTTAGAGCCCCAAAACGACCTTGGAAGTACAGAAAGATGTATTGACATGAAAACTTCCAAAATAATCGAGTTGGAATAGGTGGGCGGCCACCAATATCCACCTGGATGCTATGTAGGGCTTTAGGACAACCTCGTAAGTGTAGAACCCACAATTACAAAGAATTGTCCCCATTATAGAGAAACGTGTTGAACTGAAAACTGTCAAGATGAGCTAGTTGGAATTTGGAACAGGTGGGTGGCCACCAATATCCACTTGTATCAACTTCTTCCTCTTGATCACATGTAATGATGAATGGGGCATAATTAGAAGTAGAGCAAGTAGAGAAGAGATACGAGGAAAAATGCTCTATTAAAGCGAAGGAGGAAGTGGAGGTTGCGGTGATAACTAAGTTGGAATCGATGTCAAATACTAAATTTCCAGAGGAGGTGTGAGAATGGGTGGAGGACCCGGTCTATTCCCAGACATGAGATACAAAGTATTTTTGCATAGCAGAGACATATTGGTTGGTGAAGAATTTGGTGGCCCAAGCGTTGGAGAAGACCAAAGAGGACTATTATGAAATTATCCACACCTTGAGAGTCTTCAAAGGGAAATTTGAAGCGGTCTGCAACATAGTGTTTGGGGTTAGGATTACTATCTCTCAGGTGGCAGGAGAGGAGGGGAATGGAAGACAAAGGGACAACTCTATAACTTGGCAGGGACGAAGGAAAATCCAATTGTGATTGTTAAAGATCCATAGAAACTAGAGCAAGCACAGACTGGGGAGGGGAACATCGAGCTAGTGCTGGAGGTTATCGAGGAGGAGTCCATACCTCCAAGCATTTGGATAACGAGTCTAAATCTTTCTATGTTTTTTTAATTAAATAGATAGTGTGCATAACTCTCCACTACTAAGGTTGAAAGTCTATTTTTGTAACATTTGGACCAAGAATATACTTGTCAAAATATTATATTTTGATGATATTCCTTGAGGGGATTTAGTTTCTTGTGTAAGCACATCCCAACCATGGAGATGGATGTATAACTTTTTATATATAATAGATTTGGAGTTTATATATATATATATAAACTCCATATCTATTATACCTAAAAAGATCAAATCTTTAGAAATGAAAAAAAATTATTATAAAAATTTGAATAAAAATTAGTAGATTATATTCCTTTCTCTACAATATCCATAGAATTATTTTAATCATAAAACATTGCATAATATAAATGTGATAGAAAATTACAAATATGTGATATGTTTAAGATATAATTGATTTATTTGTAAAAGGGATTTGTGACGTTGGTCAAAGCTCAACGTTTCTTAATGCTTTTACAAAATTTTCATTCAGGAGAAAGCGATTTGGATGTGATGGAAAATTACAAATATTTGATATATTTAAGATACAATTGATTTATCTGTAAAGGGGACTTCGTGACGTTGGTCAAAGCTGAGTGTTTCTTAAAATGCTTTTACAAAATTATCATTCATGAGAAAGAGATTTGGATGTGTGACATTTAAGGTTTACTTTTACGAAAACATGATAAGTTAAAGA
>JZKD02S1283446.1:0-12067 GCA_000966675.3 Picea glauca
TGAATTGCGAACTAGGGTTTCTGCAGCCACCCAGAGCCACACGGTTTCCTTCCACAGCCCCGCTGGGGCTCATGTCGCGCAAGGAGGGAGGGCCAACGGGCCCCTCCTATAGCCGCGTAACGAAAAATTGAAATACAACAGAGGAAATAAAACGGCCATCGTTCGAGCCACTGGTTGACCGGCGCTGAAAATTGATGGAGGAAGGCACTTTCAAGGATAGTGACATGGATATCGACCCAACAAAAGAGACCAGCACCTCTGCTGCATCGGCTCCTTGGTTACCAGGTAAGTGCATTCCACAAGCACCACAAGCTCAGAAATACGTTATTAGCTCACCACGCATAGAAGAGCAAAAGAAGTACATGAGGGATTATGCCTTAGTTGGAAATTTTTGGGGGCTCTGGCCTATCGAGCGAGATCTGATTAAATGGATCTAGTACTGGTGGAGGCCAAAAGGGCATTATGAGTTGCAAGTGGGCTCCAAGGGGTTTTTCACAATCATATTCCATAACCTTGAGGATGACAACCGTATCTTTGATGGGGGGGCTTACTTTTTCAACTTTGTGGGTCTCTTCCTGCAGTTCTGGATTGAAAATTTCAGCCCGAATAAAGAGGAATTTGCACATGCACCAGTATGGATCCGACTATACTCTCTTCCATAAGAGTTATGGCTGGAAGAAGTCCTGCCAGGCATAGACAATACCATCGACATTTATGTCAAATCTTCGAAAGCCACCAAGCAGAGACGCTACACCTCCTAAGCGCGAATATGTGTCTACCTGAGCATTGTGAAACCACTCCCAGGCTCCATTGTACTAGAGTATCAAGATGAAGATTGGATCTAGACCATTGATTATGAACACATTATGTTTCGGTGTAGGAAATGCCATGAACACGGTCATCTTTTCCGGGAATGCCCCCTCAATGTGGTCCAGAAAGATGGACTCTCAGAAAATGGCAAGGACAAGGAAGGAAAAGATAAAGATGGCTTTGTATAGCTAGCAGGGAAAAGGCACCAAGGAGGAAAGAGACAACCTACCCAATTAAGTAAAGATATCTCTACAAGTAATAATTTTTCCATATTGCAAGACTAGCCAGAGCACACTCCCACCACCGTGACCCTGAGCGCACCTCCCTTGAACCCAGGGCTTCAAGATCTGGGTGCAGAGACTGGTACCCCCCAGTAGAGCAAGGACCCCGATCCCCTACACCCAAGTGGAGTCCAGAACACACAGGAGCTACAGGAGATAGAGGACGGAGATGGTGATATGGAGCTGGAAGAAAATGACCTAGCTGGAGTGGATCAGGAGCACCTGGAGCACGCGTACAGACACCAAAAAATCTATACGATTCGAAGAGACCAACTAAGAAAGGTACACAAGGTTTTTCTCAACTCTTCAGCTGGATCTTCATCTCAAGCTAGTAAAGCCTTAGGAATCCAGAGCACACAACCAAAAAACCCAGGTAAAGCTCAGAAAGACGAGAAAAAAAGAGGGCGAAATCCACTAACAAGATCATACAGGAAATAGGCAACTATATGGTGAATTCAGGACAAATCCACTTGATCTCGGATAGTTTCCCCCGGCTCCCTACTCCCCCGTCAGTATGAAGATCATCTCTTGGAATATTAGAGGTCTTAATGGATGTAGCAAGCAGAAACTGCTACGGGATATGATCATAATAGAAAAACCGAACATAGTCATGCTGCAGGAAACAAAATGCTCGTCAGAAGACATAGATCGACTCTTTCCCTTTTGCTGGAGGCAAGGGCGTGCCACCTCAATAGACGCCTTAGGTACCACAGGGGGCTTAACTGTCCTATGGAACACCAGTGAGGTGATAATGGAAAACTTCTTTGCCACTAAATTGTCCATCACAACGGATTATAGATGCATAGGCTAGAACAAGCCTGGATTCCTGACTAATGTATACGGTCCAGCCAACTCAAGGGACAAGCCAGACTTCCTTCGTAGCCTGCATTACACACACACTCTAAAACAACACAAAAACTAGATGATTCGGGGAGACTTCAACATCATTCGCAGTCTAGAGGAGAAGAAAGGGGGCTCCAGACGACTGGAGAGAGACTCTGAGGTCTTCAACAACCTTATTAACGATCTTCACCTCATTTATATGGACACTAGCAATGGAACTTATACCTGGACAAACAAAAGAATAGGGACACATCAAATCACCTGCAAGCTAGACCACTTCCTCATCTTTGATTCCCTTATGTCGGAGGGAACAACCATGGAAGCTACCATTCTCAATATCTCCAGCTCAGACCACTGGCCCATATAGCTATGGTTGGATGTCCCGGCAACACCTGGTAAGAAACCATTCAGATTCGAACAGTTCTGGATGGATCATCCGGATTTCCAGGCAAACATACAGAACTGGTGGAGGGAGGCCGAAGTCCAGCGTAGATCCAAAATGTTCAGATTTCAGCAGAAATTAAAAAACCTCAAGCACACTCTTAAGCTCTGGAACAAGCACACCTTTGGCAACATCTTCGATTCCTAGAAAAATATGAGGGAACAATTAGGCAAGATTCAGCATCAAATCAGGCAACACAGGTTAACTACTGAGATTAAAAACCAGGAGATGGAAATAACCCAATAGCTCGAGGCCAGGAAGAGACAAGAGGAAATTATTTGGAAGAAGAAATCGTGCATCCAATGGCTCAAGGAGGGAGAACGTAATACAAAATTCTTTCATAGAACTGTCATACAGAGAAGGCACTCCAATAAGATTACGCATCTTATCTCAAATGAGGGAGAATCCATTACTTCCCATGAGGACATGGAGACAACCTTGATAGACTACTTTCAAAATCTCCTCACCGAACCCCTACCGGATAAGCGTGAGGCCATAAATAAAATCACAAGGAATGTGCCCTCCTTAGTCACTCAGGAACAGAACTTAGCGCTGCTCCGACCTATTACGATTGAGGAAGTGGATGAGGCACTTCAGCACACGCCCAAATGCAAGGCACCGTGTCCAGATGGCTTTACAAGCGATTTCTTTCATCATTGCTGGCCAATGATCAGGACTAAAGTCTAGGAAATTATGGAAGACTCCAGGGCTACTGGTCAGGTCCTCCAAGCCCTCAATGCTACCTTCCTCACCTTAGTTCCCAAGGAAGGGAATGCACATCATCCTCAGCAATTTAGACCTATAGACTTGTGTAATGTCATCTACAAGCTTCTTACAAAAGTCATCGCCCATAGACTCAAGCCTATTTTACCAACAATCATATCCCTGGAACAATCAGGGTATGTAGAGGGTAGACAAATCTTGGACAACGTCATCTTGGCTCATGAAGTAATCCACTCCTTACAAAAGACCAAGACTCCAGGTATGCTTCTTAAACTAGACCTTTCTAAATATTTTGACAAGATAAGATGGAACTTCATGCAAGAAATGCTCTTAGCCTTTGGATTTGATCAGAGCTGGGTAAATTGGATTATGAACCTTACCTCCACGGCCTTCTTCTCATTGCTAGTCAATGGTGTCCCTTCCCTTCCTTTCTCCCCCTCTAGAAGAATCAGACAGGGAGATTCTCTCTCCCCCTTCCTGTTCATCATCCTTGCTGAAGGTCTCAGCCGCTCAGTACATGCCGCAGTGGAAAACAACCTAATGATCAGTCTTTCCCTACATGGTATTACCCCACCTATCTCACACAGCCATTTCCTGGATGACACTCTCCTGATGGGTAGCCCAACGGCCTATGAGGCCAATGCTATCCAGGAAGTTCTCAGCTCCTTCTCAGAGGCCTCGGGATTGGACTGCAATAAGGGCAAATCCCAAATCTTCTTCTTCAACATGCCCCCACCTGTCCAGCGTCATATCTCTACGATCTTAGGTTTTAATCGAAGCTCCCTTCCGTCCAAATACTTGGGAATTCCCCTTATTGACAATTCCCTCCGAAATTCTTCCTGGGAGAAACTACTTGCCTCCTTCTCCAAAAATATTTCTTCCTGGACCTTCAGAGTCTTAAACCTCCCAAGTCGTCTTACTCTACTCCAAGCTGTTCTTCAGGCCCTCCCGATCTACCATTTCTTAGCTTTGGCCGCTCCGAGATTCGTCCTATCCGCCATCAAAAATCTTCAAAGAAACTTCTTTTGTCACGGCATCAACTTAGGGAAGAAGATGGTGCTGGTTAGCTGGGACAAACTGTGCTGCCCAAAGGAACAAGGCAGCCTAGGCTTAAAGGACCCCTTTATAATGAATAAGGTCCTCAGTGCCAAAATCTGGTGGCATTGGCTAAAACATCCCAAGGATCTCTGGGCCAGGATTTGGAGGAAGAAATACACCCCAAATGTATCTGAGAGGGACCTTATCATATGGAATGGGGATGACTCGGGCTCCCTAATTTGGACTGCGGCCAAGCAGAACAGACAGCTAGTAACTCGTCATGCCTTCTGGGAGATCAGGAATGGTAAGACAATGCTTTTCTGTCATGACTCTTGGAAGCAATGGTCAGCCTTGGATAAGGAAGATTGGGCCCGAGACATCTGCACCCAGTCTTTGTGAGTGGGCCTCACAACTGTCACTGACTACTGGAAGGACTCCACCCCAGAGGACACCTGGCGACGCTGGCACCTGGACAGGGGGCACCTCAATCTGGGGGCACACGTGGACCTAGAACCTTGGCAAAAGGAGATAGAAAAAAGGAAAATACCCAAAAATGAGGGGGACGATATCCCTAGATGGGGACACCAACTGCAGGGCACTTTCAGTACACAAGAGGCCTACCTGTTCAAAACAATAATGGACCCCATCCCAAACACGACAGCTTGGCAAAAACTGTGGAATCTTAAGCACTGGCCAAAAGTTACTCTTTTCCTCTGGATAGTTCTCCATTCTAGCATTTTGACATGGGATAATCTAATGAAACATGGCTTTGTGGGACCCTCACTCTGCATTCTTTGTGGTGAAGCAGAGGAAACTCTAAATCATCTCCTCAACACTTTCCCTTCCACAGCTCAGGTTTGGGACCGGGCAGCGCTAATCATGCGCACTTCTGATCGAAATAGGGACAACATTCAGGAAACGATAACGAACTGGAGGGATGAGGCCTTCCAATCTCCCATCGTAAACCACATCTAGCAACTCATTCCAGGTTTTATCCTTTGGCAGACCTGGAAAGAGAGGAACAAAAGAATCTTCAAAGGCCACTCCCTTTAGTGGTAGCAATGTTGGCACCTCTACTGCAGTAATGTCCGGGAGACGATTAACATCCAACGATGGTCTGAGGTAGATATAAATTTTACGCCTTCTGAATACCTCATCTTTCAACAATGAGTGCTACATCCCCCCTTAACGGCACACATTACCATCCCACCCACGTTTCGAAGTCCATCTTATTGGTCTCCTCCCTCGGAAGGCTACACAAAGCTTAACTTCGACGGGGCCTCAAAAGGCAACCCTGGAGCTACAGGCTATGGGATAGTCTTCCGCGACCATCGCGGACACATCTTGATCATTAGCACAGGATCCCTGGGGCACTCAACAAATAACAATGCAGAGCTTTGGGGTCTTCTCAATGGACTCCACCTAGCCTGTGACAATGGATTCACTAAGCTTATAGTCGAAGGGGACTCTCAAATCATAATCAATATCTTGCGTTGAATGATTAATGGGGTGCATCCGGACAGATTGGTGCCTACATGGAGACTCTCCCTTGGGTTGCATATTCTCTCTGAATTATTGCAGCCAAATCAAGCCATCATCCCTTCCCACATCAGAAGGAAAGTGAATCAGGTGGCAGACGATCTAGCTAACTTGGGCACCACTTGGAGTGGACCGGAGCTTCCCTGCAACTCAAGTAGGGACTCAGATCACCCCATCCTCCAACGGTGTATTAGCAGAGCTGCTAAGGCAGACAGCCCCCCGGATGGGGTGTTATTGGGTGACACTAGGCACATGGAGGAGGTTGGCACTAGCCCATTAGGCATGAGGCCATGTGATGGGCTCGTGCCGGATCCCGTCACTGCCCTCAAGTATTAATTTGATGCAGCGAGCGGTAAAGGTTTGTACGTGCGCAATTAAGGTTTGTTTGCTCCCTCTCCATTTGGATTTTCATATCATGGCTCTCGCGCAGATTGGATTTTCATTTGTTTGTTCGACCCATTGTCTCTGGTCCAGGGGTGGTGAGTGTACCCCTACGTGCTCTTGGGCGGACCTCATTTGCTTCCTGTGGCTCCTCGCTTGCGCTCACAATCACCACATATCCTGCGAGTCGCTTCACCTCGTCCCTAGGCTAGTTCCAATGCCTCGCAAACGAGGGAGGCCACGAAGGGGCTCTCCCTAGAGGCCTCAAAATCCTTCTCTCTCGCCTCCTAGTCCGCAGCTACATTCTATGACTTTGGTCCCCTGTCTAGCAACCTCCCCTCACCATCCGGACCCCGCCTCTGCAGAACCGATACCTGGCCTCCTCCTTGCAGCGAATCCACCCCAGAGCTTCGTAGAAGAGCCCCATCCTCCGTGAAGACCAGGGAATTACGCTCATCAGGATCTCATCTCCAGCACAGGTGTGCAGCTCAGGGACAGTCTTGAAAACATTTACGACCTGGTGTTCGAGTTACGTAAGCAGGTTGACGACCTCCACTTCCGGGTGCATTCTACAAACACCAAGGTGGTGACTCTCCTCCATCTCCTGGCCTCCATGAGCGCAACCTTTCCCTCTCACCTAGGTGAAGTGTCCTCAGCAGAAATGCCCAGCGAGGCAACTAAGAACGGCGACACCATGCAGCAAAGAGCAGAAAATGCTGGGATGGCAAGAGTGGCTTCAGTGAGTCAGCAATAGTAGATGGAGGCGCCAGAGGTCGAGCGAGCGGTGGACAGCATGAATACTGAGATGATTTGGGACTCGGGGCCCACCTACATAGAGGAAGAGCCATGGTCGGGCGACCTCTCAACCATGAACCAGGGTCACCAGTCAGGTGTCTAATTGTGTTTTAAAGGCAAACTCTATTAGTTTCAGTTAGTTTTCTTTTGAAGTACAGCTCCTACTTACTGTCTTTTTTTAATCCTAGAACTGATTAGCAAACTTTATAGGTTGGCTGAACTGGTTTCCCCTCTCTTGGGGCAGTCCAGTGTAGCCATACTATCTATGGATGTTATCTGGCACTTTCACCAGTTTTTTGAAGGTACTTAATATATTTTCTTCTTACTTAAAAAAATATATATATATGGACTAGCTATATAAATTGTAACCTTTCCACTCAGTGTCCAGCTGAAACATGATCTTTATTACTTTTTGTTGTTCAAGGGAATTGAGAACTCTATCCAGAACTTAATGCATCCTTGTTTCCATCTATAAATTTCTAGGAAGGGCTTAAACCGATGAGTTCTTCTAGCGATCTCCAAGTTTCGATGAAGATTCACAAGCATTGACGAGGAGTGACACAAATTCCAGCAAAGGGTGGATAGGCTAATTTCATCAATCCCGGTGGCTGTCATCCTTCGTTTGTTAAAATATTTTCAATACCCAATATTTATAGTATTACTTTCGTTTCAAATTCCCTCTTTAATATTTAAGTAGGGGTACACAAGCTTCCCTTCCTATGGGATCTCACAACATCATTGGAGAGTTAAAAATGGCAATTCCAAATCCTTTAAACAAATAGTTCGTGTATGATTGACTGTTTTTTTTTATACATCAACTTTTCTCATTGGTTATATTGACCAATATTTATTTTATGATGATTAAAAAATATAGTATCTTATTTGTATACTTTTTAGTATTTTTTGATATTTTGAGACAACTTATGATAAAAGAATTATTGAATAGTAAATAAAAGTGTTTTATTAGTTTGTAAATGATTAATAAAAAAATTTGGTTATGAATGATAGTTTGAAATGTATATGAATTATAAGGTTTGTTTTTGCATAATGACACTTGTAATTGAAAATTTGATGCAAGAATTGAGATCATATTTGATTATTTAGACAGCCATGAGAAATGAAAGTTAATGAAATTGACAATCTAGTAACAATGACAGATGTAATGGGTTAAAGAGGAGTGAGTGATCAAAACCTTTATATGATGGTTTTATGTTGATTATTTGGTTGTCTTGCTTCAAGGACATTGCCTCTCAAGGGGGAGAGAAAGGTAACACAATGAACTGAAAAACTCAAGAGAATAGTAGTACAAGTGCCAGATAGTACACATCAATGAAGTCAATATTGGAAGAAATGTGTATATACTTTAAAATAGTATTCAATTACACCTTGAAGAATAGTTGACCTATTAATTGAATGAAAGGATAAGCATTTTAAGTAATGTAATAAGTAGATATCCGATAAAGTGGCGTTATGGAATAATGGTAAAGGATGGATGCAAATTATGTAATGATGATAACTTATTGTAGCCCTCATAAAAACAAGATAAAAATCACTATACAGTCTAAATAAAAACTATGACTATCGCAAAGCAAATGTTGTCAATTAACTAAGTGAGCTAAATGATTGGAATAATGATACATAATAACTTTAAGGAATTTAGAAAGATAAGATGTGGATGATTGAAAAATATATAGAAGAGATTTGTGGTGATTGTTGAAATTGTGAAAATTCCTCGAGGGGAAAGGGAAATGCTGAAATTGTAATAAATCCTATGGTAAATTTATGTAAAAATAATGAAGAGGTGCCTCTATCAAGTGGAAATATACCTTAAGGACATTGATAAGTGGATTGAGAGATATGAATTATAAATAAGGATGATTGCTAAAGGTCATAGTGATGACCTATATAATTTTAAAACTATCAAAGGGAGAAGTTATAAACTAGAACACTTGTAATTGGAATCATAACATGTGATGAATCGAGAAATGTTTAAAGATTTAAATATTCAAAGGAACATTTGTCTATTTTGGCAAATGAAATAGACCATGTGATAGATTGATTCTTAGAGACTAGTGATAAAACACCTAACATGAGGAGTAAGAAACTAGTATGTTAATGATGGGTTGTGTATTTGGATTAGATGAACTAATTCTTGTAAGGGTAAACAATGATAATTACTAGGTGATAGATAAATCACTAGGGCCTATCTATTTATTCATGTATGAGGATTAAGCATAACAAAAATATTAAATAGTAATGACCTAGTCTTTACATACTATTTGCATATAGTGGTATATATATATATATATATAAAGTGACATTAGAACAATGGGAAATGATCAAAAGATGATACAGAGTCGATAATTTCAAATTCGGTGGTTTGAGGCATGCTAGTAAAGATAATAATTTGTTAGTGTTGAATCCATTGAATTGCACCATGGGGGGAAAGAATACATTACTAGATATTGTGGCTCTATATGATGATATTTATGTGAAATTCAATAGTGTATTCAGACAAGGAAAATATATGAAAGCTTTAGCGTTTAGATAGGGTGGCTACACCTACCCCTTAAATTGTCAACTTTCTTGTGGAACTAAAAGAGGCTAGTAGAACTTGATGGGGATGTAAATGGGTACCTTGCGTGGTGTTTATACAAATCATAGAAACTTGAGATATGATATTGAGTGGTAAACATCTTTTTTTTTACTAGATCCTAACCATGTGGGGTATTATGTATGATTTTTCAAATATGTTATGTCACCAACAATAATTCAGTTTATGAATAAAAATAAATAAATAATAATAAATTTATTGATGATTGTTGGAGGTGAAAAGGAGACTAAGAGGGTTTCATGATTATGTTTCATTATATTTCAAAACCTTATTATGGAAATAAACTGGTTCATTTTGTATAGGTTATATGATAGAAAGTTATCAACCAACCCAATAGGAATACAAGATCATAGTATTAGCCAATTCCACTATTCTTGGAATAATTTCTTTAAATTATAAGGGGATAGTATAGTCCACATTCTTCCACTTGGGAGGATGCACATGAGATGCGTCAACAGTTTCCATATTTATTTTGAAAGTTTGATCTATAGATTAGTAGCATCTATTTCTATTGTTTTCATTGTTAAATTGTATAAACTTTGGGCCAAATTTTAAAAGAAGAGGGGGTGTATGTAACATTCATATTTCACTGAACACATTTTCATAACATTGATTATTCTTTGAGGACACTTGCGTGCAAGTGATGAGGCTAAACATGGTACTTTATGATTATTTGATTTGATTTATGAAATAAATAAAAAATGTATGCTATAATGGAGTATTGAATTTAATATGTTATTAATATTGATCTATAACATTGACAAGTATTATGATGAGGTTTCTTGAGTGTGCAGGAAAACATGAAAAGATGAGGATGTTGATGGCATTGAAAGAATACCTTGGAATCTGAATTGAGTCATGGAATGAACTATTGACTTTGATTATGAGCACTTGATTTATTTATGCATATATTATGATGATGATTTCAGTTATGGATTTCATGTATATGAGTTATTAATATTATTTCTTGTCACTGGATGCAGGCATGGTAATACTTATTAATCTAACTCATATATTGATTAAAGGGGTCATACACAGATATCAGATAGATTACGAATAGGTGTTGCAACATCCTTTTCACTGTTAATATTATGGTAGCTATGGGAGGTATTTACCTCCATGCGTGAACATGGTGAGAATAGAAGACTCTGAGAAGAAAGATAAACCCTAATGAGATGGATAATAATGCTAGAAGCCTTGTCAGCTCAAGAAGATAATTTATATTAGGTTATTAGCCTCCAAGAGAAGAAGTCGAACATGCTTAATAATAATATACTGAACATAAACTTATCCAGAAAGAGAAGTCAGCCCCAACAAAACTAGCAGAATCACTATAAATACAGGGCATCAGTTCTCATTTTTGAAATCTCAGAATTGCAGTTCCCGGTTTTGGTGTGCACTGCAGTTGCAGTCTTGTGCGCAAGTTTGGAGGAGAGATGTTGGCGCAGCTGCAATAGCAACAAGTTTTCATTGTTGGCTTGATTATCTCTTGGCTAGGGTTTGGGACTATATGATCAATATTTTTTGTTGTGATATCCTTGGAGAGAGGTGCGCTACCCTTTGTTTGGATATCTAGCCTAGGGTTTTCTTCTGGAAGAATTCTCAGTCAAGGTTAAGGTTCTCGGAGGGAGGCTTCGGCCTATGGTTGGGTGATGAAGGTATCGTCAATGGTAAAATGAGAACACCATATTATATATTCTAATAGGATATGGGTCCACACCCCTTCAGTCAGCCTAAAATGCTGGAATGAAACATAACCTCTAGATATTGAACTCGTTGAGGAACTGCTGCTAGGGTTACTAGCAGGAGCAATTTCCAAAAGCACTGTAGCTAGGGTTACTAGCAGAAGCAGATGCAGAAACCCTAAACCTCTTATTGAGACACCTTAAGTGAATGGATTGACCTAATCTCTAGATAGATCAATGCACCCTAGCCCAGAGCATCTACTGATACTCTCAGAAAGCCAAGACGTAAAGTTTGAATTTCTGGTCAAATCTAGGGTTTGACCAAGTCAAGGAAGCCATGACGAACTCTATGAAGTTTGAGAACAAGCTAGATGGATCCTCTAACTTCAAAGTATGGAAGACAAGGATTGACCTCATCCTTTCTAAGAATAAAGTGATTGATATTGTGAAAGGAAAGATCATGAAGCCAGAGTTTAAAGAAGGAGAAGAGAAGGAACCGCAAAACGTTGCAGCTATGGAGAAGTTCAAAGATGTTGACATCAATGCCATGAGTATCATAGTGGATTCCATAAAATACCACTTGATACCCTACATATCCCATCTTGACTCATCAAAGAAAATGTACGATGCCCTGACAAATCTCTTCTCAATCAGAAACATTGGACAAGTTATGAGTCTGAAGAATGAGCTCCGTGACATGAAGATGAATGATGATGACAACATAAGATCATACTTTGTAAGGATATACCATTTAAGAGATCAACTACAAGCTATTGAAGAGATGACTTCAGAAAAGGAACCGGTGAACATAGTACTCAATGGTCTTCCCAAGACATGGGATGCATTTGCCGCAAGCATGAACATAAGGAAGGAGTACCTGACATTTGAAGAACTTTGGACTTGTTGTGCTCAAGAA
>JZKD02S1283457.1:0-12066 GCA_000966675.3 Picea glauca
TCCATTCATACCTGACCCCCTTGCGTTGCAAAGTGGTGATGGGTTTCGCTATTTTTGAGAATCCTTCCACAAATCTCCGATAATAACCTGCTAGCCCCATGAAGCTTCTCACCTCATGGGTATTTTTCGGCACTAGCCATTCCAGAATGGCCTTTACCTTTTCTGGGTCCACCGAGATCCCTTCGCCTGAAATGATATGACATAAATAGTGGATCTCTTTCTGGAAGAAGGAACACTTCGACAACTTTCCATACAATTTGTTCTCCCTAAGGCAAGACAACACTATTCGGAAGTGTTCCCCGTGTTCTCTTTCATTCTTGGAATATATGAGTATGTCATCTAGAAAAACTTGTACAAATCGATCTAAGTACTTCCAGAATACGCCATTCATGAGGCTCATGAATACTGCTGGCGCATTGGTCAATTCGAAAGGTACCACAACAAACTCGTAATGTCCAAATTGAGTTCGAAAGGCAGTTTTTGGGATATCACCTTCCTTAATCCTTAGCTGATGATACCCTGATCGCAAATCGATCTTTGAGAATACCGCTGCTCCTTTCATCTGATCGAAGAGGTCATCTATTCTCGGAATTGGGTACCTATTTTTCACTGTAGCACGGTTTAAGTCCTTGTAATCTATACACAATCGTAAGGATCCATCCTTCTTCTTTACAAAAATTACCAGTACGCCCCAAGGTGAGACACTGGGCCTTACTAGCCTTAAATCTAGTAATTCTTTCAACTGCATTTGCAACTCACAAAGTTTTGGCGCCGTCATCCGATACGGAGTCTTAGATATTGGTTCTGCACCAGGTTTTATCTCAATAGTAAAATCAAGCTCCCTCTCAGGAGGTAACTCTGGTAACTCGTTCGGGAAAACATCTTGAAATTCTGACAATACCGGATACTGATCTAATGAGGGTCCCTTCCTTTCTTTCACTGCCTCTACTACATAAAGTCGACACCCTTGTCTCAAGCATCGCTTGACTTTCATAGTTGATATAAAGCGTAATGACACTTTTCTCTGTACACCTTGGATCTCTATTGGTCTTCCTTCATCATCAATACAAAGCACCCTCTTTGCGAAACAATCTACCAAAGCTCGATGAGTTGCTAGCCAATCCATTCCAATGATTAAGTCATATGCCCCAAGAGCAGTGGTGTATACTTTCAACCTAGTAGTGCACACTCCTAGGTCTACTATACAATTATCGACACTAGGTCCTACAACTTGCTTTTCCCCCGAAGCCATCTCGACTTGTTTAAAGTCATCGTGCTCGTAGGCTGCCAACCCACTCTTTTCTAATGCAGATGGTAAAATGAAACTATCTGTTGCACCAGAATCAAACAAAATATTAACATTGACATGATTTAGCATACCTGATGTCTCTACTACTGTGGATTGATGTTCAGCCTAGCGGTTATTAACCGCTGCGTAAATTTGGTGGTTGCTACTTGATCTTCCCATCGGTGCCTTTCCTTCTCTATGCACAAACCCTGATTGAAACTCTGGGTAGTCCCGTTGGTAATGGGTTCCCCCGCACCCCCAACAGGTAACACCAGATTGAATCGGTGCACTGTTATGTGATTGCCTCTTAAATGAGTTCCTTCCCCTGGAACCCCTGCCCCTACTAGCTATTCCCTGAGATGGTCGTAGGCCTATCTGCACCATTGGCGATGAACGAGATGTTGCACTAGCTTCCATTGAAATCCCTGCAGCTACTGTCCTTGGCATGACCCTGTTACCATATGGTGGTGGCCTTGAGCCCCCTCCCCTAAGAAATGTTCTCGAGGTCTTTCCTACGAATCCAGGGCGATGCGGAAATGTCGTTCTGGTACCCCCGGTTAAGTTCATGTGTTCTTCCGTGTAACGCGCATGTTCCACCGCCTTCGCTACCGAAGACAGTTTCCACATCCGCACCATAGATCTTATCTTCGGGTTCAATCCATAGACGAAGCGATCTGCCTGTCGTTGGTCGTTATCCATATACGACACATATTTGACTAGTTCCATAAACCTGATCTCGTATTCTTCTACAGTTCTGTTTCCTTGTACTAAGGCATGAAATGCCCCTACCTGTTGTTCCTCATAGTTTGCTGGTAGATATTTCTTTCGGAACCTCTCCTCGAAAAGTTCCCAAGATACCGTGTCTAGTGTAAGGTGCAGTTGTCTTTCCAAGTTGCCCCACCAGTTCAAGGCACTGTCTCTTAACTGAAAAATTGCAATCTTGGCCTTTGAATTGAACGCATAGTCCCTTAAGGAAAAACATCTCGTCATGCCTTCCAACCATGCTTTCGCGCGTTCACTGGCGCGACCTCCGGCAAACTCTGAAATTTTGATCTTCTGCAACTCTCAAGTGATGTCTTCAGGTGGAAATTCTCCCCTTGAGTTCCTCGATGCTTCTGGATTACCCGTTCCAGATGGTGGGGGTTCCACTTCAGTCCCTGTTGGTTGGCGCCCCTTTAAAGTCTCGTTAATGGCTTCCAATGAGCATAGTATGAGGGCTAGTTCGGGAGATGGTGGTGGTGGTGTTGGTGGTGTCGGTGGGGTTGATGGTGTTGGTGGTGTTGATGGTGTGGGTGGCGTCGGTGGTGCCTGTGACGACGCTCCCCTGCCTCGACCCCTTCGAGTCCTGACCATCTTGTATGGCTTAATCTGCATCACCCCAAAGTTGTCCGGGTGAGTTCAAGGACGTTTCAAATGGGTGCTACTTAAACTTAGAAACAGGGTTAGGCGTAAGTTTTCTTTACTTGTCTGTAAACAGACATTACTCCATTAGGGGAATTGGCTAGGTTTTGGTTAGGATTAAGCATCTAAGCTTGGTTTCTTTACCCTTGCGAGAATGATTATTGGGTCCCTTGCCCTGTAGCTACGTTAACCTTGTGCTTTACTCGTCCCTTCCTAGTGCATATGCCACCTCCTTCCTGCTTGTTTAAGCCTCAACATCATTAATTAACCTTAAGATAGATTAACCTTACTCTTAATAAAATGATTTTAAAATTATTATTACACTAATTTAACCCAAATTAATTTTACTTTAATTTTATACTAACTTAATCTTATTTATATATAAATTGTTTATACTAAATTATTTAATTTACTTTAAATTATTTTTAACACTTTATATTATATATATATATATAATAATTGAATGTATACCCAAGGGTTCGGGCACGCATGGGTTCCACGTGCTCGTTCGGCTTTCATAAGCTCCCTCGTATCTAACCCCCAATTTCTACACCTGTCAACCTTTCAACTCTCTACGCGTTCTTCCTCTGTCCCACTTTCCCATCTGCTGGGACTTTCCTCGCATCAATCTTTGTCCACCACAAATCTGCCTCTGCTTTGCTCAGAGGTTTTCAAAATCCCCCTTGCCATGGCTCACCTCCAAAACGTTGTTCTGAGCACTTTACCAGTTTGTTTTGCAGAAACTGAGTATATTGATATGGCCCCTGATAAGATCCAGGACCTGGAATCCAGTCTCCTTGAATTTTTGGGAACCAATCCCTTGTATGTACATTTTGCGGAGCTCGCCCTCAGCTATAGTAAGAGGTACGATTCAGTCCACATGTTGTGCACGGTTTCAGTACCTTCATGAAGAACGCGGGGTTATTCATATCAAGAAATTGCATAAACCTTGCTTACACGGTGGTAATGAATGGTGATTTCTTCTTTTGAAACAAAATGATTTTCTTGTAATTCCAGCCCTGTACGGATTTTGGGTATTTTGCTTTCAATTTATTTCGTTTATCTTTATAAATTTATTCGTCTGTGTATATGCATGTGGTTAGCTGCGCATACATTGCCTTCCGTATTGCTCATGGCCCTTTGCTCCTAACTGTGAAATTCCCCACTTAAATTTCGGATTTCGGGGTTTCCTTATGCTCGATGTCAAGAGTTTCTTGTCCTTACGGACTCCCGATCTCCGATATGCCGATGCGCTACCTTCTGGCTTTAGCCCTCCTTTGGTTATGCTTTGGTCCATGTGACCCTATCCTATGTGACCGTAGTCCTATTTCCTGTCGGGATTTGGGGTTTCACGACTTTCGTTGTCACGAACCTCTGTCCTCACAGACTCCTGATTACCAATTCTTCGATACGACACTTTATGTGCTAGCCCTCCAGGCTAGACATCCCCCTCATATGACCGTCGTTCCATGTGACCCCGGCCCTATCCTTCATCGGAGTTTCGGGGTTCCAAATGTCGAACCTCACAAGTCCTTAGGACTCGCGATTCTCCGATCCCCGATGCGCTACCTTCAGACTTTAGCCCTTCCTGGCTATGTTCTGGGCACATACGACCCTTTCCCATGTGACCATCGTCATACTCTCTGTCGGGATTTGGGGTTTCGTGACTTCTCCCGACGTGATTTTCTCGTCACCGAGAATTTTGAAATGTCAATCCACGATGCACGTGCGAGCTCCATCGGGTATCACGAAATCGCGACTTCTAATGCAACAATTCCTTTATATGCAGAAACCTCGAAATGCCGAACCCCGACTCTTTTAGATCCTCGGACACGCATCCCTCAAATCGAACGGCTCCGACCGTGTCGGGAAATCGCGGATCACGATTCCATTTTGCAAGAGTTTCACAACTCCAGAAACTCTGATATCCCAAACTCTGACTTTCCGGGATCTCTCGCCACGCGTCCTTGCTGATGGACGGTGTTGATCCTGTCAGGAAATCACGGATCGCGATTTCCTATTGCACAAATTCTTTACCTGCGAAAACTCCAATGCCCCCAAACGCGGACTCTTTAGGATCTCATGCCACGCGTCCTCGCCGATGGACAGTTCAAAACTCTCGTCGGGATATCACGGATCGCGACTCCAACATGCGAGCGTTCTATGTCCTTGAAAACCCCGATATCCTGACTCCCCGGTTGGCTGACAGCTCGCCTCCATTACGCCTCTGTCCTCCTTCTTTGTTGTGACGACAGTTGGCCCCCACTCATCGGGGTTTCGCGGATCGCGAATTCAAAGTACCTAAACATCATGTCCCCGAGATTCTCGATTTCCCGATGGGGCCAACGTCGATGGTTCTCGATGGCTGCCACCTGTCCCACAGATGGACGACTCTGATGGTATCATGATTTCTTCTACGGATTTCTCGACCTCTTGCTCACAGAGTTCCCGACTCTTCCCAGATGACGGACACTTGTCCTCCACTCTGACTCTAGTGGTCCCACAATGCTTACGTCACTGTCGGGATATCGCGGATCGCGATTCCCACGACGAGGTTTCTTTGTCTTCGAAAACCTCGATTTCCCAATCCCCGACTCTTCGGGATCTCCTGACACGTGTCCACGTTGTTTGGACGGCTCTTATCCTATTGGGAAATCGCGTATCGCGATTCCTTGACGCAACAGTTCTACACCTCTGAAATTCCCGATGAGTAAAATCCTAATACCTCCCTAGAATGTTGATGTGTGTCCCTGTTGAGATCAGTGGCTGGGATCCGTTCTCGGGATTTCGAGAACCACAAGGTCTCGATTCTCTGACTTAACAAAACCTCGATTCTCCTATGACTGACCTATTGTCAGTCTCTCCTGGGTGGCGCTCGATTGCTGCCACGTGTCCCTCCAACGGACAACCCCGATTACGTCGGGATTTCTCCTCCTATATCCCTTGAGGACTTAACTCCCTCGCAACTTCCTGCAGATCCGACGGTTGTCGAGTATCCGCCCGAGATCTGACGGCTCAGATCCGTTCTCCCTCGTAATAGGCATCTCTCCTTCGAGATAATCGATTAGTTGCATAAAACATTACGTAGTGTTAGAATTTCTTTCTTGGCAAGGTTAAAAATTTGTATGGGTCTATAATTCCTGAGATTCTTCATTATTTAAAATTTACCGAGGCCAATATAGGCAAGTAGTTTACACACTTTCTGTGCGATACAAGTTTTCTGAATCTCTTTGTTGCTACTCATTGGCAGTTCCTCATTTAGGTAAGTTCGAGATGAAGTAGGCCTTTTCAAGGTCCTGCAAATGTCCTTTTGTATTTTATATAGTATAACTCGTATAGTTATTAAATTTTTCCAACTTCCAGCCTTCAACAGAAGCTCCCCTTGATATTTTCATCGATTTTCAGGTGTCAATACTACTCGAAACTTCATTGACAAGTATTGCTCAAAATAAAATTAAGTTATCATCTATGTTTTTCGTACTTAATAGCTTTATTCAGGCTTCTTTAAGGGTAGCCATTTTATAGGAGGTGATCCTGCAAACTTTCTGGTTTGCTGCCACTATTTTAAAGGCGTTCCTTTAAATATTCAGACTAACTGTAGTAGCCATATATGACCCAATTACAGGGTATTGCCTAAAACGGTTGCTTGTGATATATATGAGACCATTTGCTTGGATAATATAGGGGTGTTATCCTAAGTATATTCTCTGATACTGTATCAGTCTTATTTGGTCAAGCTGAACGTGTTTTGTTTGTAGTTTTAGTGTAGCTGGAGTTAACACTCGGGTTTTGGCCTGTAGGCCCAGATTTCAAACTAAGATGCTCTGATACCATATGTAACAGCCAAATAATTCTAAACATAATTAAATTTCATAAACATTTTATTTCGTAAACTGAAACAATAACTTCCTAGCATAATATGGATTTTCATAACAGTAACTTCAGTAACTTAGATTTATCAATAAATATTGATTTCATGGCAGAAAGAAATAAATACATAACTTAACAAAGTACCTAGTTCTGATGCTAATTTATGTTGCCTTTGTGCCTTGCTGCTGCCTTCCTGCTTCTTGCTACTAGATCAACCCTACCACAAACAGGAAAATAACTGCCCAAAACTACTGTCCTCCCTGCCAACTAGGAAAACTACCTAGCTCCAGGATATCTACGGATATCTTGGCCCCCGTGCCCAAAACCTCCAGCAACTCGGTGCCTCCCATGATCAAAAGTGTCACAACCAGCAACCTCGTGCCTCCATCTGATCACATGTCACAACAAAACTCTCTGCTCAAAGCAAAGCTCATAATCCTCCCAGAATCCATCCTCCATCCAATGCCCCTCACGTAATCCTCCCTGCCTCCCTTATCCCTCCTTCATCGACTCCTCCTTTACTCCCCTACCTGCCCTCGTCCCCCGTCCCTTATCCCTCCATTAATGTTTTATCTTCTCGAGACTAACAGGCTCTTCCTCTCTGCATACGCAACCATTTTATAACATTTCTCATTGATTTCTTAAGATTTATTTCTCAGGTCATTAAATGGGATCTGTAGTTAAAGTATTACTTAGTTAACCACAATTATTTTCTTGAATTAATTTTACTTTATAGTCTTTAAATATTTATTTAATTAGGGTCGTTACAGCCTCAGATGTAGAGGTTTCTAGATTGGATTTCTTCCTTGTTTCCTCAGACAGTAAAGCTCCAACAATATCATCAAACTCAATAATTTTTGTTGAACTGAAACTAATAGAGGTAACAAAGTGATCCCTTGACGCAGGCAAAGAACACAATTATGTAATTGTTTTATCTTTAGATTCGAATTTCACTCCCATGCTAGTCAACTGAATTAAGAGAGTATTAAAAGTATTTAAATGATCATCTATATTCATACCTTCTTTCATGCACAAGCTGTACAATTTTCTTTTTAGGAAGATCTTGTTCGGCAAGGATTTCGTCATGTACAGGGTTTCCAGCTTTGTCCACAAACCGACTGTTGTCTTCTCTGTAACAATGTTGAACAGTACATCATCAACCAAACACAGGTGTATGGCACTTAGTGCTCTCGCATCCATCTCATCCCAGTCATCATCTGATATGGTCACGGGTTTCTTTTCTTTTCCCAAAAGCACCTTAACCACGCCTTGTTGCATGAGCAGATCGTGCATCTTAACTTTCCAGATCTCGAAATTGTTCTTGCCATTGAACTTCTCAATTTCGAACTTAACACTCTGTGTCTTTGTCATTAGAGGAAACATTCCAAAAAACACCATTGTCTTGTAATAACCAAGGCCTTCATATTGAGGAATGATTTTACTCAAAGTTGAACAATAATTTAAAAAAAGGTTTAATCCAAAAAAAACTTTTAATAATATATAAAAAAAGTTTAATAAAAAACTTTTATTAAAAAAGATTCACCTTTTTAAAAAAGGTCACCACTTGAATTTAAAAAACCACCACTTTTTAATTCCTCCACCCGTTTATTGTATAAACAAACTTCATACCTTAAGTTGAATTATACCATACCTTAAGTGAAACGACCATACCTTAATTTTTTGCAAAAAAAACATGCGAATTTTTCACATATGAGATCGGTTCTCCCTGGACCTTTGAAGGGGAGCGCGAGTTTGATGGTGGAGCACTCCTTGAGTGTGGAGGGGGGAGCGTTAGCGCTCCTTGACTATGAATGGTTGTGCACCAATGCTCCCTTTATGCAGCTATCCTGGCGCCGATGGAAAACCACGTAAGCAACCACCAGATTGGCACTCCCATCCAGCAGGGTGCCCAATGTTGATGCCAAAATCAACGCTCCCTTCTAGTCTTCTAGCGATCAAAGAACAATAAACAACCTCAAAATTTCAGTGAAGTCTTTCCAGTATGCAACTTCCTCACGAAATTTGACTAATGCGTGGCCTCCTCAACTTCTAATACCACTTGTTGTAATTACACATGTGGAAAAAACAATGACACAGATAAGAAACATAGAGATTTACGTGGTTCACCCAAACGTTGGGCTACGTCCACCAAGCAGAGGTATTGGTTTTCTTATTATTCAGATCATGGAGATTACAACTTCACTCATGCTCTTGCAGCCTCTACGGGCATACATGAAAATTATATCAATGTACATTAGAAACTGATTATTGAATATGCTCATAACCAAATTCTAAGTTTGTCTAATTTAATTACAACCAATGTCGAATTATAGGATATAAAATCCTAATCCTGGGAATTTGTTGTCACTGTTTTAACAACATCTACACGTTGAATAGTAATATAACTATTTAACTAAATAATGAAAAAAGGAATAACATGAATTTCAAATGAATATAGATTGAAAAGTATTAGGCAAGGTTAAGAGTCATTTTAAAGATAGGAATAATTAGAGGAACTAGAAGGGGTGATTGGAATGAGTTATAAGTAAAATTGTCTTGTAAAAAATGTATTCTCTCTTATTGTACCTATCTTCTAAGAAGAGAGAAGTGTTAACCAGAAAGAAGGTGTTATATATAGTTGTGAAATATGTTCTCCCGTCTAGTTGATGTAGTTTCCTTTGAACTCACTTTCTTGGTTAATTGTGGAGTATTTTATTTAGTTGGATTTCATGTATCCAATGTATTATGTAGTTGCTAACTTGTCATTGTTACATCAAGAATGTGAATGTTAGGGCATTGGGTTATCCCACAAACTAATACATTTTTTTATTATTCATTTACGAATGAAATCTTGTCGCAATCATAAGATTTAGTTAATTTAGTCTTAACTTGTATATGAAGAATTTTATACTACGTTTCTTCGTTGTATATTATATACATCCCATTTTAAACATACAAAACTCAAATTATGACATTGGATGTTCCAAAATAGAGGAAACATCACATCAATGGAGGAAGTGATTAAAGTGATAATCAAACGATTTAACTTGGTGAACTTGCATGGTTGATGAGGTTCAAAGGTGTGCGTGAAGGGAATATTCTCTATTGATATTAACTAGGAAACTTAATATGCATCCATGATAGAAAGATGTGTTTACATTTTCATTCTCTCTTAATTGTTAGAAAATTAGAATGTGAGAGAAAAATAATATTTCAAATCATAGCAACAACACACATAAATCATACAAGATTTATCCTAGCCCTGACAAAATAAGCCTTCATTGCTCAGCTCTTTACACATTACAATAGAGTATCACCATGTTTTTATAGACTTTCATTACATGTAATCCATGAGCTCAATACGATAGGTCACTAATACCATGTGCTTGAAACCACCATTATTGACCTAACAACTTTGATTCTTTCACAAAGTCAAGTTTATCTTAACATTAATGACAAATTCTTTCATCCCAAATATGTTGCAAAGTTGGACAAACTTGTCTTTTCACAAAGTAATGATACAAGTACATGACAAATACTAATAACATCAACTTGACCATGAAGAAGTGCATACAATCTCTAAATGGATAGTTAATCTGTAGAGCTTCCTATGTTCAAAACCTTTAAATGAACCTCTTTAGAACTTGTAAAATAAAATGGAGAGTCCAACTACAAAATATCATTGAAAAAACACCTCCACATAAATATCTTCATAAAAAAATCTAAGTATTAAAGAACATATCCATGAGTGTCATCCTAAGTGTCAAAAGTCAACAAGAATGCTCCAATGATGCACACAAAGAACCCGGGCATGCTCTCAATTACAATAAATTGCTTCCAAGGATCATGGACCTCTAAACTCAATTCCAATAAATCACCTCCAAAATTATAGAACCTTATGAGATCCACATCACTAATTCCATGATACACATTTTTTTAAGCACTCGGAACAATTTGTATTAATCTATCTTTAGAAAATTTATAAAAAAATGATTTGTTGTTGACTTGATGAGGAAACTAGACCAACAACAAAGGAATAAGTCTTCATTCCATTTACTCTCATAAAGGTTCTTTATAATAACAATGAAAAGATAAATTTGGAGACTAGTGGAAGCTTTGATGTATCTACTACCATATATTATCATACAAAAACCAAAAAAGGGGTACACATTGTTCAGTGATCAGGTGGATTTTCATTTGAGTCCTGAGGTGGCTCAGGAACTGATTGTAGAGTGTTTTTTTGGAGTTGAGGTTGTCATCACTGAGCTTGAGGGTGGGATTTGAGCTAAGACTTTTCCGAGAAACAGGTGTAAACCATCCAATTGTAGTTGAATTATGTTATGAGCATCCTCTCTGATTTGTATCATTTTTCGTATGGGATTTGAGCTAAGACTTTTCCGAGAAACAGGTGTAAACCATTCAATTGTAGTTGAATTATGTTCTGAGCATCCTCTCTGATTTGTATCATTTTTCGTATTAGTGTTTTGAGTTGCGAGTTCAATTCTACGGTCCTCCAATACTTTGTTTTTCATCTTCGCATGGTTCCCATGTATGAAATCTAGCTGATAATTGCCTCGTGACTTAAAACCTTCTCTATATATTTTAAGAATGAAAGACCACTTCACTAATGGATATAAATAAATAAAAATTATAAGTAACCTGGTCACGTATTTTTAAGAAAAGAAGAAGCATTTTTTTTAAATGATAATAATCATATAAAATAATAATCAAATCCAAATAACATTAACCACTAAAACCGAAACATAATTAATAAAACACAACAAATAATCTAATGTTCTATATGTAGATAAATGTTTTTTAAATGATGACTTTAGGTCACCACATTGGATAATTGAATTTCTAATCACGTGTTAAGTAGATCTTTGACATGTGCTAACTAATGGTTAATTAATGTTTATTCACTTTGTTAAAAGGCATCCAAATAGCGGCAATAGTAGGCACGTCATTCAACTTACATATCACTGATTTTTTAAAACTGTATGCACGCCATTCCACTTATAAAATGAAAACAGAAGTTTATACGGTGAATACGCTAACAAACAAAATATAGCCTGGTGCAATAATTTTTGTATTAAAGGTATCCCGCCCAACAAATTTGTCAACGGAATATAAAAATTTAATATTTTCAGATCACGCAGGGGCCAATGCCACTGCAAGAAGATCACAGTTACGTTAAACTAAATGATTGGTTGGAATAAGAGGGACCGTATGAATTAACTAAATTAAATGTTATACCGTTCATTTCGTTTTGTTTATGGAACAGTTTGTGTAGAATGTTTTTTTCGATAGTTTTAAATTTTGATTTTTTTTTTATTTATTTTCAATGTTTGGTTTGGTTACAGGAAAGAAATCATTAACATTGAGATAGAGCAAAAAAATTGTAACTTATAAATTTTAAATGTTAAAAAACTATCTACTTATCAAATTCTCTTAAATAATTTATTTATTTATCATTACCATCTCATTTTTATATATTATTTATTTTA
>JZKD02S1283468.1:0-12066 GCA_000966675.3 Picea glauca
TTGAACTTGTTTGATGGTTGTGGTTCTCTATGAGATTCCCTTTTGAAGTAGGGTTTCTTCCTTCCTCCTTTTGCATGAGTAGCTAGGGCTTGATCATCGTCCCTTACTAGTAGTGTTTCACGGTTGGCTACCCTTGTCTCTTCTTGGGTGCATTCTTCCCATAAGCTTTCAAACTGTAGTTTTTCCTTTCTTCCGCATACTGACTGGATGAAGGCATCCCAAGGTCTTGCAAGACCATTTAGGGCGGTTATTACAAATTCTTCTTCGTCGATGGTGTCTCCAATCGCTTTCAACTATTCCTTTATCTCGGAGATTCGGGAGAAGTATTCTTGAATCATTTCTCCATTCTGCATCTTGGTATTCTTCAACTGAGTTTTGAGATTCATCTCTCGATTAATGTTCTTTCCTTCATATAGTTTGCTTAAAGCATAAAACATCTCCTTCAGGGTTTCTTTTGACGATACATACGGGATCAAGTGGTCTTTGATTGAATCTGCAATGATTCTTTGAGCCCTGATTGAGTCCTTCTGATGCTTCTCTTTCTCTACGGCATCTTCAGGTTCCTTCACTTCTTCTTTGATAAATCTTGATAGGTCATTCTCTGCAAGGATTAAACCGATCCTATACTTCTAGGCACGAAAGTTGTCCATGCCTTCTAATTTCTCAACAAGCTTTGTGCTTGCAGACATCTTGTACTTTCGGCAACAAAAATAACCAAAAATTGAAAGTNATGAATAAATGTTGAATGCTAATTGATGAGTTTTTGTGCAAGAGGGAAGTTTTGGGAAAAAGAGCCCCACACTCATTCACCCCCTCTCTAAGTGTGGTAGGTGTGTCCAACACAATTTACAGCTTTGTGGCCAAAGTTAGAACAATAGAAACAATATCCATAGAAAAAATATTTGTACCTAGAAAATGGCTGTCTTCTTTGAGCATGTCGATTTCTTCCATGCTGACGATTTCCTTAAGTAGAGGGTGTATTATTTCTTTGTTCTACAGATTCAGTTCTGGCACCTTTTTCTTTAGTCCTCAGGGGCGACTGATTATCTTCTTTTGTTTCTGTAGATTTGTTGTTGTCATTGGTTGTATATTTGACAAAATCGATGGGTTCTTTGTTGTTTGGCTGACCACTACTTGATCCCTCTTCATAACTATTGGCCCTTGGTTATGGAAGCAAGCAAAGATCAAGGAAGAAAAAGCAAAATGCAAACTGCGCGGAAGACACAGTGACTGATATTGGGTCGAAGTGAGCATAAGAGAAGAAAATATGGAGCGAAGTAAGAGAAAGCTAGCTACTGGATGAGGAGATCAAGGATGACAGATCAACAAGGAATATGGATAGTGGAAAAATCAGCAAGCAGAAAAATCCACCATTGGATTCTTTGGAGAACCATGCGAGAAGGAAGGAAAGACAGGCTGGTGAAGCTCTGAAAAACACAGGTCAAGTTGAACTAGGGTTTTAGACACCTAGGGTTTTGGTATCTAGGGTTTTGAAACTTAGGTCTCGGTCTAAGAATGTCAGTGAGCTATTGTAATGTATAAATAAATTTCTATAGGACCTGGGGTGGGTTGTTGTGATTGTGGTTGATGGTTTTTGTTGTTGTTGGTATGAGTGATTATTATTGTGTGAGAGAGAAGTGTTGANAATAAATGTTGAATGCTAATTGATGAGTTTTTGTGCAAGAGGGAAGTTTTGGGAAAAAGAGCCCCACACTCATTCACCCCCCCTCTAAGTGTGGTAGGTGTGTCCAACACAATTTACAGCTTTGTGGCCAAAGTTAGAACAATAGAAACAATATCCATAGAAAAAATATTTGTACCTAGAAAATGGTTGTCTTCTTTGAGCATGTCGATTTCTTCCATGCTGATGATTTCCTTAAGTAGAGGGTGTATTATTTATTTGTTCTACAGATTCAGTTCTGGCACCTTTTTCTTTAGTCCTCAGGGGCGACTGATTATCTTCTTTTGTTTCTGTAGATTTGTTGTTGTCATTGGTTGTAGATTTGACAAAATCGATGGGTTCTTTGTTGTTTGGCTGACCACTACTTGATCCCTCTTCATAACTATTGGCCCTTGGTTATGGAAGCAAGCGAAGATCAAGAAAGAAAAAGCAAAATGAAAACTGCGCGGAAGACACAGTGACTGATATTGGGTCGAAGTGAGCATAAGAGAAGAAAATATGGAGCGAAGTAAGAGAAAGCTAGCTACTGGATGAGGAGATCAAGGATGACAGATCAACAAGGAATATGGATAGTGGAAAAATCAGCAAGCAGAAAAATCCACCATTGGATTCTTTGGAGAACCATGCGAGAAGGAAGGAAAGACAGGCTGGTGAAGCTCTGAAAAACACAGGTCAAGTTGAACTAGGGTTTTAGACACCTAGGGTTTTGGTATCTAGGGTTTTGAAACTTAGGTCTCGGTCTAAGAATGTCAGTGAGCTATTGTAATGTATAAATAAATTTCTATAGGACCTGGGGTGGGTTGTTGTGATTGTGGTTGATGGTTTTTGTTGTTGTTGGTATGAGTGATTATTATTGTGTGAGAGAGAAGTGTTGAGTGAAGAGCCTTATGGTATTGTAAGATCTTTAGTTGGGTGTGAAGATTAGTCCTATTGCTGGGTGCATAGGAAGGGGAGAGAAAAAGAGGAGAAGAAAGAAGATCTTCTAGCTAAGAGCACATAAAAGAATTTTATGCTTCATCTTAATATACTATAAAGCACAATTCTATGGACGTAGCCCTAGAGAGAGGGTGAACCACATATATCTTGTGTTGTGTGTGATTGATGCTTTGATCTTTGTAATTTGATATACTGTTATTTGCATTGCTGTGTTAGATATGATATATAGTTGTGCAGAGTAGATATGAGCTGGTAAGTGACATATAAATGTTGTAATGTTATTGTATTGGATCCACTTGATATCCCCTTTGGTTGTAGACATATTTGTCCTGCAACTCCCTCATAGCTACTTTGGGTGAGACTGCATCTGCCTCGCAGGTGTTTTCGAAAGGGCTAGTAGTTAGGGCTTGTTGGTGCGCTCTTGGAGCTGAACCCTGGGTCTGCCCCTGTGAAAACAAATGGTTCCATTGTCGAGACATGAATCTTCTTGAGGGAATGTCAAGGTGGTTTCCATTGAAGGCAGAGATTCAGAAGTGGATAGAAGATCAATAAAAGGACTTCTCTAAATCCTAGAACAAGAACCCTAATCTTAGTACAAAGGATTGGTTAGGAATATATATCTTTACTGATATACACAAGATTTTCTTCGGAGGGATTCATAAGGAACTATACGAGTGGTTATCCAGATTAGAAGATACCCAGTTTGAAATCAAATTCAAGCCACCTGTGGTTTGGACGTCGACGCTGATCAAGAAGGTCAAGAGATTTGATAACACCGTGTCAAGAGAAGTAGATCATTGGTTTGATAGTACCATTGGAGAGTATATCGCTGAGTTTGCTCTTGACGGAGTCGAATTGTATAGCCAAGTAGAGAGATATTTCTTTAAGGGACATAGAGGCAAATTTTTACACTTTCTAAAGTTGAGGATCAAGATGCTATTGCATGAGAATAACATCTTGAAGATACAATAGTCTACTGGATTGAAGATCTAATGTTCAAGAACTTAGACAATGACATCTACATAGAGGCTAGACATACACACAGTGGAAGGATATTCAAAGAAGTTCACTTAGAAAATTTGTTTGAGCAAAATCATGAACCTCTTCTACCGGAAGAAGGGTTTTATAGTGGAGAGGAGGAAGATCTACTGAGAAAAGAACAGTAAGGATCCATTGGACCAAGAGAAGAAGAGACTAAAGAACCTCATCGGGAAGAGCCATAAATTTCAGGAACTGCGCAGACTATTGAAATAAGTACTATTAATCCTCCTATTGTTTCAGAAACATTAAGTAACCAGAGTAACCTAAGTTATTAGAGAACTCAGAGCACTATCACTAGTAGTCCACCATATACTCAGTCAATGAACCTAGGAAGATCTATGACAGATGAGATGAGGCTACCCACCTTTAGGGGAGATGGAAATGAAGACCCTGAACAACACTGGTTTCTCTGCGAAGCCGTGTGGAGAATTAAGAATATCACCGACAAAGCTGTCAAATGAGCTCAGTTTAGTACTACCCTGAGAGATTGCGCACTGAGTTGGTACATGAAATTTGTCCAAGGAGATACACCTAAACCACTGAATGCCATTAAGACTTCGTTAATTGCTGAATTCAAGAAACATAAGTCAGAATCGTAGTGCATTACATAACTAAAAGAATTCAAGCAGAGAATAGCTGAACTGATATGGGAGTTCAATCAGATATTTAAGACCTTGACAGGCCATCTGAGTTTTCAAATCCCAGATGAGCAGAAAAAGGAATGGTTCATTGTTGCACTCTTACCACACATCATAGTTCCTTTGATGCAACCGAATATTGCTTTGCAGGCTGAGGCACTGGAGATCACCATGAATTTAGAATCAACCTCGATGTGAGAATCCAACTAAGGTATGAGTCAAATCTTGAGTTAGCTAACTAGTTTGTCCCTGCAGGTCGAAAATATGAAGAAAGACAAGGGAAAAGACAAAAGAGAAGACATCTAGTGTGTTAGATTCAAATCAGAAGGCCATGACAAGGAAAATTGTCCCCTATTCCATGAATACTTGGCCTCTAGAGATCCAAGCCCCTTGAATAAATTTACCCTACCCTTGTGCGAGGTATGCAGAAGTAGACATCGTCCTAGTGAGTGCTATTACATGAAAAAATATGTTCAAACAACCACAAATTTGTATTGGACGTTTTGCAAGTTGGTAGGGCATGATGATAGGGATTTTAAGTCTTACGACCTCATGCACGGAAGGTCAAAGGATATATAGAAAATTCAAGTCAAAGTACAACAAGAAGGAAACACTACGTAGTATAATTTTCAAGGAAGAGGGAACTTCAAACCTCGCGGTGGATTCAGAGGAAGAGGACGAGGAGGAGGCATGGGTCTAGGTCGAGGACTGATAATATGATATAACTGCTCATAGCTAGGACACTTGGTAAGGGACTGTCATAACCCTTGTACTACTTGTAGCTATTGCAACTCCTTTGAACATGTTATTGAGGAATGTCCAACATTGCTGGCTAAACTTCAAGAGAGATGGGGACCTCAACATAATCCACAAATACAATTAATCAAAGCAGAACCTCATGGAGCATACCCTAGAGTCGCTGTTATCACTAGAGGAGGTGCTGTTACAGAAGAGGATAGAGTGATCCAAGGGAAAACTACAAAAGAATCATGAGTCAGGAAAGCTATGGAGAAGACATAAGTGTTTGATCCAAGGAAAGAAAGACAAATCTTTGAGGAATCAAGAAGAGAATTTGGGAAAGACCAAGGTTCTTCATCAAAGACATGACCATAAATAAGAGAATGTGGAATGCCTCTGGAATTTGATCAGTTTGCTTCACCTGGAGATGGAAAAGAGGTGAGTAAATTTTTCAGTTTCTTGTATATGTTTATAGAGATGATTAAAGATGAGAAAGCCCTACAAGAAATACAAAACTTGGTCAGACAGTATGAGATAGGAAGGGTAGAGCCCTTACTAAACAAAGCAGTACATCAATTATCTAAGAAAAGAAGGACAAATAAGGAACTACACCTCAATGCTCAGATTGGAGAGTATGATATAGTCTATGTGGTCCTCAACTTAGGGTCGGAGGTTAATGTCATGACAAAGCAGACCTGGGCACTAATGGGAAAACCTAAGTTGATCTATTCCCCTATCAAGCTTAGGATGGATAATCAACATGCAATAAGCCCTTTTGGAATATTGGAACATGTCCCTGTTGTTACACCTCTTTCATCACCTTGGTGAGAAAATAAGAGGTGCTTGCAAGATTAGTTGGGTCTGCTGAGCAGGACAACCGTAGAGAAAAGAGTTAGAGAAAGAAAAACAAAACAAAGATTAAGAATTAAACTTATAGATGCAATAAAAATTAAAATCATAAGCATAGGGACATAGAGATAACAAGAACAAAAAGACCCATGTCACCAATGTTTGAGGCTTGATCTATTGATGAAAACAAAGCACCAAGAAGAAAGGGGACTATGAGTCCCTTCTTCCTCCAAGGGAAGGCTCTTGGACCCTCACTAGTAGCTCTTATTACAACAAAGAAAATGGAAAATGGCAATGAAAGAACTCCTTACAAATCCACTCAATGGTGAGATGGATTGTCCAATGTAATGGTTCCAAAGTGCTCTTGTCAAGGATGGAGTCCTTAAAACAATATAGGCAGCATAACATTACTTTGAATTCCTTGAGAAAATGAGGTGCAATCATGGATTTTTATAGCATTGCTTTGGGCTTTTGTTTAACTGCTTTGTAGTGTGAAAAGAGGCCTTTTAGGGCATTCTCAGGTCTTTGACCAACCCACCATTCAGATCCATCCCGGATTTGGAGGTCAAATCGGCTTGGGAGCTGAACCATAAGTGGTTGGGAGGCCGACCACATTCATAAATGCGCCGCTTAGCAGGTGCATGACTTTTTGCACTAACAGTCGCGCATTGTGCGCCTATGCGCGATTTGTACGTTCCTGTTCCGTACATGCACGCGCTCGCCCAATGTTTGCAAAGCGCTCTTCAATTTTTCACTACTTTGTATAGTTTTTTGACCTTTTTGAATGTTGTGGTATTAATTCAGGTCCATGAATGACTTCATTACTGTTTGACGATGCTGAGTTCTTGTAACCATGTGCGGACGAAATTTCAATGATAACAGATGCCCCCTGATGGATGAGGTTAGGAGCATACGTATAGCCAAAATCCATCAATGATTCTTCTACTGAGAATGTTGTTGTAATATAGAGAAATAGTGGGATCCTTCAGAGTGATTCGTTGGAGAAAAAAGGAGCCGGTAGGACCCGATCTTCCATGAGGTGTAAAAAATAGAAAACTATGTACAAACGAGGTGGGCATGCCCCATGCTCGTGTCATGTAACTCTGAAAAATGATGATTGAAGTGTTGGTGTAGACAAATGCAGCGCCCTTGGGGGCGGTGGTGATATAGGCAGAAGACAATTCTACAAAGGAACATACTCTGAATAGTAGGCAGTGATCGCGATAATAAGTAGCAGCGATGATGTGGGCATTGATAGCCCTGCCAAGTTCAGAGGTCTTCGAAAAATGAAAGAACTAACTGCAATAGTTGCAAAGTAAGACCCACCGTAACATGAGAAAGTGTTGGCGTCAAATGTTATGGGGGTCAACGAAAACAGGGAGCAATGGTGTTTCACCCTGTGCCGTCCGAGATCTCTCATTGAATGGATAATGAGAATCAAGATACTGTCCCTCTTTTGGAAAATTGTTCTGATGTCGACAAAAGGGGAACGTGACTCCCAGAAGCAAAGTGCTTCGGGAAATCTACTTAGGTGAGGAAGTGGCAGAGGTACATGGATGAAGTCAAGAAGTGGGAAGACTCAAGACTGCCCTTGGTTGGAGGATGTATGGGATAAAAAGTGGCCGCAACCGTGTAATGAGGTCGAGTGTCAGGGGGATGACAAGACTGGTGATAAGTTGTGCCAGGGGCGGGACAAGGTGAACAAATTCAGAGGGTAGATGTAAGTGACCTGTGGGGTACTCTGAAGATATGGGCGATGCCGACAAGGGTAGATGATAAGTAATGTTCCAACCAAGGGTGACATGGGTTGCATTTGGCCAAAAGGAAGGAAGAAAGTCTCCAAAGGTGATGACGAAAAGATAATGTAATGACTGGAAATAAAGGCGTTTGTACAATAAATAACAAATAATTTTGGGGAGAAATGTACAAATACAGAAACGGGTGCCCCAGTGTGATATGGTTGGCCCATGTAGGGCATAATTGGCTTGGAAAACTGATGAAGGGTGGGGGCCCCATTGGTGAGTTTCTGTATGAGGTAGGTGAAATGAAGGTAGGGTTGCATATGGGAAAACTGATTGTGGATGAAATGGAGGGTTCATGATACTGCGGAGTTGCAGGTAAAAAATAGAACCGTAAAGAGATAATCTGGGAGTCTGTGTGGGAAAGCTAGCAAAATGAGGAGAAGGAGTATGTGGTTGATTCACGACATGATGAAAGACGATCGAGACTCCCATCCCTAAAGGGTAATGAAAAACAACATGAGTGTAAAAAAGTGGAAAAAGGTGCTATGAATGGGACAACTCATGTGGGTAAGAATGCTACCGGGTAACAGTACCGAAGATGCAAATGGAGGCGTGGGTACTGCAGAGTTGGGAATGGGGATCCTAGAGGCCAATATCAGAGGGTGTGACTGGAAATGTAAATGTGATATAGCAGGAAAGACTACATGCCAGTGTTGAGTATATACCTGAAGGGGTTGTGTCGATGTATGATGATCAAATACCTGCACACATGAAAACCAAATACCCAAAGTGAACAATATCTGAAAAGNGTCTGTGTGGGAAAGCTAGCAAAATGAGGAGAAGGAGTATGTGGTTGATTCACGACATGATGAAAGACGATCGAGACTCCCATCCCTAAAGGGTAATGAAAAACAACATGAGTGTAAAAAAGTGGAAAAAGGTGCTATGAATGGGACAACTCATGTGGGTAAGAATGCTACCGGGTAACAGTACCGAAGATGCAAATGGAGGCGTGGGTACTGCAGAGTTGGGAATGGGGATCCTAGAGGCCAATATCAGAGGGTGTGACTGGAAATGTAAATGTGATACAGCGGGAAAGACTACATGCCAGTGTTGAGTATATACCTGAAGGGGTTGTGTCGATGTATGATGATCAAATACCTGCACACATGAAAACCAAATACCCAAAGTGAACAATATCTGAAAAGAATCGAAGATATGAGCATGCATGTGATAAGCATGAAATATGTGCATACATACCTGACCATGGATAAAAAAGGTGCCCTAGGGGCTCAGGATGAAAAGAGGCCCAGGAACTACTGTGATGTAGATGACGGGATGCTGATCCCGTGGCTGAAGACAGATTGAAAAATGGACACTGTGGGCTCCCGGAATGGTGAGTGGAAGGTTGGAAAAAGGCCTATATATAGCTGTAGGGCCCACATTGCCACCTCATTTGTACCTGCTGCAATAGTGACTGGATGAGTAGTTTTTAGAGGATATTGGGAGATTTGGGGATGACGAGGCATCCGATTGAGGATCTGCGAGTATCAGGTTAGTGGTCTGATCATCCTGCATAGAAATAGGTTTTCAAGTTTTGGGCAGGGGTTGTACGGAGGGTCGTACAAAGGTATTTATGGGATATGAGCCCCACATGCGCGGGTGATCCGGTGATAGGCACGCATATGTGCGTGCTTGCCCACCGGATATACACGCATGGGGGCACGGTAGAAATAAGTTAAGGCGCACTCTAAGGGCACGCCTGTGAGTTGAACAGGCGCGGATCAGTGCACACCTGTGGGTTGAACAGGCGTGCATCTCTGCGTGCCTGTATGGTGGACAGGCGTGCATAGGGGCGCGCCTGTGAAACAAACAGGTGTGCACTGATGCACACCTGTGTAGTGAACATGCACGCATGAGTGCGCACCTGTGTAGTGAACAGACGCGCATGTGTGTGCGCCTGTGGGTAACAAAACCGCGCCTAGGAGGCAAGGTTGGGGTGTATAAAAATGATTCTTTTTGATGTTGTTGATGGTTGCTTGAGCTAATATAGGACTCTTGGTTGTCTATAGGTGGACGGTGGTGACGATGCCAGTGGGGTGGCGAGAGCGAGACTGGGCTCAGTTGTGAGACGCCGTGGCCATTGAGGACCCCGGTGTGGGTGCGACTTTGGCAACCTATTGGTTGCTAAACTTCTTTGAGTGTCCGTTGATACAGGCACAAGAGTATCTGTTACAGTTCCTGATCCAGATGTGGAGTCCGGAGCTGCACTTCTTCCTTGTGCGAGGAGAGAAGATCCCCTTCACTGCGGTGGAGTATGTATATTTCTTGACTGGGCTCCCCTTTCGGGGAACGCCCCTACCGACGGAGCCGGTGCTACCTAAGACTACTTTGCTCACTGATATTGGCCAGATATATTGTTTAGGTCAGAACTTTATGTCCGAGGCGGTGGTGAGTATATCATCGATAGATTTCCTGGTGCATCGCTGTATAGCAGTGATGATTATGTGGGTATATGGGTCACTGGCGACCCAACAGATTAGTGGTGGCCAACTTCTGGTGCTGGAGAGAGTGTTGGCCGACGAGCGTTTCTCTTGGGGGATGACGCTGCATGTGAGGATGGTGGCATAGTTGGACCACTGTCGGTCGACTGGTGCAGGGGAGTTTGCTTTCGGGTCCATCCTAGTGGCCTGGTTTCTGGAGAGGGTGCCGATGTTGCGCCCAAGGATTCTACTGAGTGTGCCTGGGGCACGAGAGCCGCGGTTGAGGCGGTGGTCAACTGTATTGCTTCACCATGGTGGTGGCGANCCTGAAGGGGTTGTGTCGATGTATGATGATCAAATACCTGCACACATGAAAACCAAATACCCAAAGTGAACAATATCTGAAAAGAATCGAAGATATGAGCATGCATGTGATAAGCATGAAATATGTGCATACATACCTGACCATGGATAAAAAAGGTGCCCTAGGGGCTCAGGATGAAAAGAGGCCCAGGAACTACTGTGATGTAGATGACGGGATGCTGATCCCATGGCTGAAGACAGATTGAAAAATGGACACCGTGGGCTCCCGGAATGGTGAGTGGAAGGTTGGAAAAAGGCCTATATATAGCTGTAGGGCCCACATTGCCACCTCATTTGTACCTGCTGCAATAGTGACTGGACGAGTAGTTTTTAGAGGAGATTGGGAGATTTGGGGATGACGAGGCATCCAATTGAGGATCTGCGAGTATCAGGTTAGTGGTCTGATCATCCTGCATAGAAATAGGTTCTCAAGTTTTGGGCAGGGGTTGTACGGAGGGTCGTACAAAGGTATTTATGGGATATGAGCCCCACATGCGCAGGCGATCTGGTGATAGGCACACATATGTGCGTGCTTGCCCACCGGATATACACGCATGGGGGTGCGGTAGAAATAAGTTAAGGCGCGCTCTAAGGGCACGCCTGTGAGTTGAACAGGCGCGCATCAGTGCGCACCTGTGGGTTGAACAGGCGTGCATCTCTGCGTGCCTGTATGGTGGACAAGCGCGCATAGGGACATGCCTGTGAAACAAACAGGTGTGCACTGATGCGCACCTGTGTAGTGAACAGGCACGCATGAGTGCGCACCTGTGTAGTGAACAGACGTGCATGTGTGCACGCCTGTGGGTAACAAAACCGCGCCTAGGAGGCAAGGTTGGGGTGTATAAAAATGAGTCTTTTTGATGTTGTTGATGGTTGCTTGAGCTAATATAGGACTCTTGGTTGTCTATAGGTGGATGGTGGTGACGATGCCAGTGGGGTGGCGAGAGCGATACTGGGCTCAGTTGCGAGACGCCGTGGCCATTGAGGACCCCGGTGTGGGTGCGACTTTGGCAACCTATTGGTTGCTAAACTTCTTTGAGTGCCCATTGATACAGGCACAAGAGTATCTGTTACAGTTCCTGATCCAGATGTGGAGTCCGGAGCTGCACTTCTTCCTTGTGCGAGGAGAGAATATCCCCTTCACTGCGGTGGAGTATGTATATTTCTTGACTGGGCTCCCCTTTCGGGGAACGCCCCTACCGACGGAGCCGGTGCTGCCTAGGACTACTTTGCTCACTGATATTGGCCAGATATATTGTTTAGGTCAGAACTTTATGTCCGGGGCGGTGGTGAGTATATCATCGATAGATTTCCTGGCGCATCGCTGTATAGCAGCGATGATTATGCGGGTATATGGGTCACTGGCGACCCAACAGATTAGTGGTGGCCAGCTTCTGGTGCTGGAGAGAGTGTTGGCCGACGAGCGTTTCTCTTGGGGGATGAAGCTGCATGTGAGGATGGTGGCGTAGTTGGACCACTGTCTGCAAGATACCAGATATATAAAATATGCAGAACAGAAACAGAATGCTAGAAATAACAGAATAACAGTGAAATATCCAGCATAATCTTCACAATACACAGAAATGATATACGAA
>JZKD02S1283479.1:0-12066 GCA_000966675.3 Picea glauca
TCTCCTGCTTCTTTCCCAATTCCTCCATAAACCTTTGTAACCAAATCATCTCTTTACTAGCCTCTATAGCAGCAACATACTCTGCCTCTGTTGTTGAAAGTGCAACAACCTTTTTTAGTTTTGAAATCCAACTTACTATTGATCCACCTATATTAAAAACATAACCTGTGGTGCTCCTCTTGCTATCTTTATCACCTTCCATATCTTAATCAACATATCCATGTAGAAAATTGTTTGAATCTCCAAAACATAATGCATGAGTAGCAGTACCTCTCAAATACCTGAGAATCCAATTTATTTCCTCCCAATGTTCTTTACTTGGATTGTTCATATACCTACTCACAACTCCCATTGCATGTGCAATTTCTGGTCTTGTACAAACCATTACATACATCAATTTTCCAACTGTTGATGAATAAGGGACCCTAGACATGTATTACATCTCCTCCTGTGTCGTGGCACACATTTCCTTAGTTAATTTGAAATGGCTGGCCAAAGGTGTACTAACTGGTTTTTCATTTTGCATTCTAAACCTCTCCAACACCTTCTCTATGTACTCACCCTCAGACAATGTCAATTTGTGATTTTTCCTGTCTCTTGTTATTCTCATACCAAGGATTTTCTTTGTAGCACCCAAATCCTTCATCGCAAATGAATTAGCTAATTTCTTCTTGAGCACATTTATATCATGCATATTAGACCCTTCAACAAGAATGTCATCTACATACAATAGCAAGATAATATAGCTTCCATTTTCTAGATTTTTAAAATAAACACAGTGATCAGAATGAATTCTACTATAACCTTGTTCTGTCATAAACTTGTCAAACTTCAAATACCATTGCCTTGGAGCTTGCTTTAGGCCATACAATATCTTCTTCAACCTGCATACCAAATTATCCTTACCTTTGACCTCATACCCTTGTGGCAGCTACATATAAATCTCTTCCTCCAAATCCCCATGGAGAAAAGTTATTTTTACATCTAATTGTTCAAGATACAAATCTTCTACTACCACAAGACTCAAAATAGTCCTAATGGAAGTCATTTTAACAACAGGAAAAAATATTTCATCAAAATCTATACCTTTCTTTTTTGAAAACCCCTTTACAACAAGTCTAGCCTTGTACCGCTTTTTTCCTCCATCTTCTTCCTTCAAATTGTAAACCTATTTATTATGCAATGCTTTTTTTCCTGAAGGCAACTGAACCAAGTCCCAAGTCTGGTTATTTACCAAGGAATCCATTAACTCCTTCATTCCTTGCTCGCACTTCTTTTTGGTGTCTACCTACAATGCCTCTTCATAACATTCTAGTTCACCAGAATCAGTCAATAATAAATAATACAATGAAGGAGAGTATCGTTCAGGGGGTATACTTAATCTGGTAGATCTTCTAACCACACTTGTAGGAGTTTGAGTTACATGTTGCTCCTATTGTTTTACATTTTGATTTTTTGGTTCCTTTGGAATTTTGTTTTCGGTGATCTCATCAAGAACTGTGTATTCTGGTTTTTCTTTTTCCTATTTCTTTCCCTGCAAATGATCTTTGCGTTAGCATGCATTATTGATCGTGGGGTTGTTTTCCCTAGGAAGTGGCATTCTGGTGAAGAAAAATGAAAGAAAAGGGCTCAAAAAACCCATCAAATGTTTTTATCCTAAGTTGGGCGATGATATGACATTTTGGTGCCCACGCAGTCCTAGTCATCTCGTCATCTCCCTATCATCAGCATCCACGTCTACCTGCCAAATCCTCCCTGGAAACATCCAACAAAGATCCAGATGGTGAAGTTTAGAGTGCATCTCGTCCTGATCCCGATGCAGACAGTTCATGAAAGTGAGGCGACAGTTGAGACATGGTCTCACCGCATAAATGGAAATCCAGAAAGGACTGGCATAGTAGAGCTTGCCTCTGATAGGGGAAGACATGTATGGAATTGGACGAGAAGCTCGAGCACGCCCCTGCTGGTAGTGGTGAATATTTTTTGAGTATATAGGAATCATTTTTATATTTTGTAAAGTTTGATGGTTGAGCTAGGCTCTCGCATTGTAAATTTTTTGATGAAGCTATGGTTATGTATTTTTATTTGAGACTGTCAGATTAATAGAAGTCGTATTCTTTCCATCTATTTGTTCATTTGTGTTGAAAAACTCGGGTATGGATGATCCATCTAAATATTGTTATGATTTTATAATGTAGGTTTGATTATAGCTGCATCATGATCGGTTTTAATCAGTTCCCTATGTTGTCTTTTCTCTCTTACACTAGATGACTCGGGCATGGAAGATCTAGTCGAGTCGTTGTGGTTAAAGGATAATGGAGGTTTGATCATTCTGCTGGTGCAGTTGTGTCATTTGGACATATTGTAGTGTCTAAATCTTGAGCTCAAGAGTGATATTGAGTCTAAGTTTTTCTTCACCGAGCTATTGGAATGCCTCATGCCCATAACAGTCTCGTTCACCTTTCTCATTAAGTCTTCCCTCTGCTCACATTTAAACACATTTTCCTGAATGAATTTAGTTGTGGCCCTCATTTCCTTGTGCATTTTTGGCCTAGTTTTCTGAGTTAAAATGATATTAGCTTGAGTCTGCACCCATTTGACCTCTTTAAAAACATTCATCGTGACATATAAACTGATGGGTATTGGGCTTAACTTCTCTGCAATCAGGAGGTGACTTCTAGTGCTAACATTTCTGGCATCGTTGTCAGTGAAAAAATTGAAGACATTTCCCTGGGTAAGAACGAAAACGAGCTATTGATTCTAAAGGTTCATCAGACATCAATACCATTGAATATTGCAGCCTGCACCTAGCGACTCCATTGTTTCAGTTCTTCCTCCTAAAGGCAGACACATGAGTTCCACTTCACTATTGCCTCTAGCAACGTCTTAATCTGACCCAGAGGAAATTATCAGAAAGGGAAAGACTACTCAAAAAGGTACCTCCACAGTTGTACCAAGTTTTTCTGATAATTTTCATAATCCCTCTTTACAAACTCCAGTAACTATTTCTGATTCTCCTATTATACAAACTACTGGAGTTTCAATAATTTAAATTTTGGAAGATTTTGTGCCGATTTCTCCCCTCCTATTCTTGGTTTGGAAGGAGAGATATTCGACACCCCTTTCTCCCCCAAAGTTGTGACGTGGAAGAAGAGAGCTTTGACCTTAGAAGACTTGCCTGCTCCTCCTCCTATTAGAGTTGTTGTGGTTACATAAGGGGAAACCTCAGTTACCTATAGCCCCTCGTATCTATCTCCTAAATCTCAGCCTTTTCCTTTTTATCCCAGAAGCACAGCCCCAATCTCGCCTGTCTGAACTCCATCTCCTCTTGTTTCTCCTCATGTCACACTCCAATGGCAGGAACAAATCCCCCGGGAACTAGGATGGAAGTTATAATAGTTGCTAGGTATTCCCCTCTTGTTTTGCCTCAACCTCTGAATTCCCTCCCAGTGGATGGCTACCTTAAGAAGTTTCCTAAGTTCATGAGTGAAGGAGACATAACTGTAGAGGCAAGCCTTGAAGCCTTTTATATTTTTACATATAATCATGCCATAGAGAATGAATATGTATGGATGAGGATTTTTGTTCATAGCCTTGATGGCGAAGATAGGGCCTTGCCTCTTGGATATATTATGGGATTAAGGCCCTAGATGAAGCCTTCTTAAAGGATTGGGGAGACAAAAAGGATATCCTGTACTATATTACAGAGTTTGGATCTCTGAAGAAGGAGGAAGGGGAATTTGTTTCTGACTTCTCTAGGAGGTTTAATAAAATGTATAATAAAATCCCCACTGAGGTCAAGCCTACAAAAACCTCTGCAAAGATTACTTATGCCAACGCTTTTGATCCTGATTTTTGTCTCTTGTTAAGAGAAATAAGAGCTACCTCCTTGGCTCATATGCAAGATGCATCCCTCGAAGTAGAGTCCAATATATTTGCAGTTGATAAGCTTAGGAGAAAGGCTAACAGAGACAGAATAAAAGGGAAGTCTGAAGCTTCAACCTCTAGGTCCTCTGCTGTCCATCTTCAAGATGATGAACTTACCAAATTAGCAAAATCTATATCTGTTGAGATGAAGAAATTAAAGCTTGAAGGAAGACAGAACTATATAAATTCACAAAATGTTGATAACAGAGGTAATTTCAGGAGACTTAACAATGCTCCTCAAAGTATTCCAAGAGAGCGGATAAATAGGGATAGAGATGACCAGAATATCCAAACCCCTCTCCAAAATAATCTTGTTATTGATGATAAAGGGGAGGAAGAAGACCTTGACCCAGAAATCCACTGTCTCAAAGACACCTCCTCTTTTCCTCGTTTGACTCAATATACATATGAGAAGTCTCTCATGGATAGCCAACTTAATGAGTTGAGAAAGGGAGATAAGGCCAGCAGCCTAAAAAAATATAATATGAGGTCCAAACAGAAAGAAGGGAAATCTAACATCCTTGATCAACCTACCAGAGTAGAAAAATTTGCTAAAGATATTGCAGACCGAAACAAGGAAAAGAAGGCACAGACCCCCCCACCAGTGGTCAAAGGTCTTGTTCCAGAAGTGAGAGAAATTATAAATCCCCCCTCCTCTTTCAACTTTGAGCATGAAATACAAAATATTAGAATCCTTGTACCCATTTCAGAGCTGGTCAAGTATGAAGACTTCAAAAGGTGCCTCTCCAAAATGTTGCATCCTGAACCTTTGTCTCATTCCGCAGACTCAGTAAACCTCCAAGATGAGAAGCCTGCAGTCATCCTAGGTCCTTTGGTAGAAGATAGAGATGATTCATCCCCTCCCTTATATACTTCATTGAACATACATGACAAGGTGTTGCACAACTATTTGATGGATTCAGGGGCATCTCACAGTCTTATGCCTAAGATTGTCATGGAAGATCTTGTTCTGGAGATTACAAAATCTTGTCATGATCTGTATTCATTTGAATCCAGGAAGGCCAAGTGCCTTGGGGTTATCAAATAATTGGTTGTATCTATGTTCCAGCTGCCAATTAAAAGCGTGATCATGGACATCATGGTAGTTGACGTTCCCCCTAAGTTCGGGATGCTTCTGTCTAGATATTGGATAAAAATACTAGGGGGAACTTTGCAGATAGACCTCACCTATGATACCATTCCAGTGTTTGGGGAGGATCATAGAAGAATTTACAGGGAAGCTCAATTGGCCTACATTATTAGTGATGAAGCAAACCCCACAAACCATCCTATCTTTTCTCTTGACACAGATTTAGGATCTAGTTTGTTGCAACTCAACGAAGCTTCTAAACCTCCTCTGGAAATCAAAAAGCAACCCATTTATTTTTGTGAAAATTCCCCTCCTATCACCTCTGTGTGGAAAATGTTCTTCAATGGAGCCTATTCTAAGAAAGGTGTTGGTGTTGGAGTGGTTTTTGTTTCACCTGCTCAAGAGACTATAGCTCTGTTCGACAAGTTAAAATTCGAAGCTACCAATAATGTAGCAAAGTATGAAGCTCTCGTCTTAGGTTTTAGGTCTGCAAAATATATAGGGATTGAAGAGATTTCAGTATTTTTGGATGATGAGTTAATTGTCAATCAGATCAGAAATATTTTTCAAGATAAGCACCCTAGACTAAGAAGTTATAGAAATGAAGTGTGGGACCTTATTGACAGTTTTTTACTAGATTTCAACATTTCATTTATTCCAAGAGAAGAAAACATCATGGTTGATTCTCTGGTTGTTTCAACAAGCAATTTCAGAGTCCCTTTTCCACCAAAACTTAGGTACAATGTAGAAGTAAAATACAGAGCCTCTATACCTAACAATGTCAAGCATTGGAAAGTATTTGAGGATGATCTTGAGATCAAAAGATTCCTTGAGACTATTGATGAGTTTTTTGCACTACATGTTGATCAAGATTGGGATTCTAAAAGTAATCATCATGTTGATGTTTTCCTAAAAAAATCACTAATCACCATATTGTTCAGTTGCCTAGCAATCACATTCTGAAGGGACTAGTTCCTTTGGAAAGACTATTTGACAAAAATGATGTGGCAGTGAAAGTTAAATAATTTCCTGATGATGTAGATGTAACTAAATTCAACATTGGTACAGAAAAAGATCCAAAATTTGTCAATTCGTTGAGTAGTCTGTCAAGGGAACAAAGGGTTGAATACGTCGAGATATTAAAGGATTTTGTTTATGTGTTTTCCTGGACTTATGAGGATCTCATAACATACGACACAAGCAACATTGAGCATAATATCCCACTAAAGTAAGAGGCCAAGCCATTTAGATAGAAATTGAGATAGATCAACCCTATGGTGTTGCCTATCATGGAGAAAGACGTAAAAAAGATTTTAGATGCCCAAATTATCATTCCTTTGAGGTATTATGAATGGGTGGACAACTTGGTCCCAATGATAAATACGAATGGAGAAATCAGACTTTGTGTTGATTTCAGGAACCTAAACATAACCTCCAAGAAAGATAATTACCCATTGCCAAAAATGGAGCATATATTGTAGAAGGTGACAGGTGCATCAAGATTGTCCATGATTGGCAGATTTTTTGGATACAATCAGATTTTTCTCTTACCTGAGGACAAAGAGAAGACAACATTCACCACTCCATGGGGTACATTCATGTATGCCAAGATTCCCTTTGGATTGACGAATGTAGGAGAAACTTTCTAGCTCGCTATGGACATCGCCTTTATTGGGGAAAGGGATAAATTTGTAGTCATTTATCTGGATGACATTACAGTTTTCTCCAGGACTGATAAAAAATATTATCATCTAAGAAAGGTATTCAAAAAATGTAGAAAATTTGGTCTCTCCCTAAATCCCAAGAAGTCATTTTTTGTTATGAAGGAGGGAAAGTTATTGGGACACATAGTATCATCTGAGGGAGTAAAGATTGATCCCAGTAGAGTGGAAGCCATCCAAACCTTATCACTCCCTATATCCAAGAAAGAAGTTCAATATTTCTTGGGAAGATTAATTTTCTGAGAAGGTTTGTTTCTAATTTTGTTGAACTAGTGAAGGACATTACAATCATGTTGAGGAAAAGAAATGAAATTAAATAGACTGTTGAATCTCTTGGTTCCATCGATCAAATAAACAAGGTCGTGATCGAACCACTTAGCTCATCAGTCCTAATTACTTCAAAGATTTTATGATTTTCTCCTTTGCTTCATTTGACAGAGTGGCAACCATTATTTTGCAAAAGAATGATGAAGGGTTTGAACAACCCATTGCCTTTTTCAGTAGGGCATTGAGAGATGTCGAGCTGAAATATGACATCACGTAAAAACATACCTATTCTCTGGTTAAATCCATCAAAGCCTTCAGGGTCTATGTTTTTCATTCAAAGGTCATTGCATATGTCCCTTAAACTTTTGTGAAGGAGATTCTCATTCAGCCTGACATAGATAGGAGAAGGAGTAAGTGGATTGCTAAAATCCTTGAATTTGAATTGGAGATAAGGCCCACCAAAATGGTTAAGGGTCAAGGTTTAGCCAGGATGTTACTTCAATCTAATTGCAAAGCCTTAGGGGTGAATTTCATCAACACTTGCTCTGAAAATCAGAAGTTTGGGTTGTCTAATACAAGTTCTCAAGTCAACCCTCCATTAGCAAGATGTTCTTGGTACATGGACATCATTTTCTTTCTACAGAAGTTGTAGCCTCCTTATGGCATGGAAAAAAGAAAGATAAGAGATTTGAATCTCAAATAAATTAAGTATTGCCTCATTGATCAAGTTTTATATTGGAAAGATCCTATAGGAGTGATGTTGAGATGTTTAGACCCACAGGAAGCCCAAAAGATCATGTTTGATTTTCATGACAATTTGTGTGGGGGACATCACTTTTCGAGAACAATAGACTACAAGATTCTCAGAGTTGGGTATTTTTGGCCTAGCCTATTCAATGATGTTTGTGCCAAAATTAGGGCTTGTGTCAAGTGTCAGAAATTCTCAGGAAAACAACAACTCAAGTCCCTGCCTTTGAAGCCTGTGGTAGATTTAGGACCCTTTCAGCAATGTGGCTTAGACTTTATTGGGAAAATTCATCCTACTTCAAGTGGTCAGCATAGGTGGATATTGATTTCCACATATTACTTTACCAAGTGGATAGAAGACATCCCCACAAGGAGTTATTCCCACAAAGTAATCATTGGTTTTCTTGAAGATATTATGACAAGGTTTGGTTGTCCAAAAATAATTGTCACTGATAATGTTGCATCCTTCAAGGTCGAACCATTAATTCAATTATGTGAGCAATTTGGAATTGCATTGATTCACTCAACTCCTTACTACCCCCAAGGGAATGGACTGGAAGAGTCCTCAAACAAGAGCCTTATAAAGATCATCAAAAGATTGTTAGAGGACAATAATAAAGCATGGGATTCAAAGCTCAAGTTTTCTTTGTGGGATGACAGAGTGACAACAAAGAGATCTCTTGGCATCGCTCATTTTCAGCTTGTATATGGATTTGAGGCCATATTTCCTTCTCAGCTAGCCTTACCCATGGAAAAATTCTTCCAGGACAACCAAGGAGAGCCTGATGATATGATCAGAAGAATACAACAACTGGTAGAAGTGAAAGAGACTAGAGAGAAGCTACTGGACAGAGCACATGACCACCAACAGAAGATCAAGCAGGGTTTTGACAGAAAAGTGAGAAAGGAGGATTTCCAGCTGGGAAATCTAGTTCTAAAATGGGATGCACCCAAGCAGGATAAAGGCAAGCATGGCAAGTTTGAAGCCTTTTGGATTGGCTCCTTCAAGATCTCTAGAAAGTTTCCAAATAATACTTACAAGTTGCAGAATTTGGAGGGTGATGAAGTTTTTGGAGGCCCTGTAAACGAGCATTTTTTGAAGATTTTTTTTGTTTAAGCCATGAATGGCTTCCCATGTCATTGTAAATATCATTTTTCCTTTTGTTTATGCTTTTAATAAGTGACTCCACAACCCAACAGAAAGGTGACTGAAGCTACAAGTTCTTGGTAGCTCGCAGGGAGCGTACCACCCTCCATGGATACTAATGTTAGCACACATTATTTTTCGGGGGGGTGTTTTCCCTAGGAAGTGGCATTATAGCAAAGAAAAATGAAAGAAGAGGGCTCAAAAAACACATCAAATTTCTTTATCCTAATTTGGGTGATGATATGACATTTTGGCACCCACACAGTCCCAATCATCTCGTCAGCTCCCGTTGGCCCTTGACCAAGTTTTGGGAGTTTCTTGGTCATGTTGACCTATTTTGGGACTTCGATAGCCTATCGAAGGAGGAGCACAAGATGAAGTGGAGATCACGGGATCTCGGCCCACTTTTGGATCCTTTTTGGGTTTTGGGGATTATGTAACAAGATTGGGATGTCGACCCATGGGTTTACCCATGTTTAGGCCTATTTTGTATGTATATATATATATATATATGCCATATAGAGAAGAAGTGGATGATATATCTATGTGATGTAGGCTAAGTACCAAGAGTTGAATCTGTGTGATCAAGGCTTTGTGCATTTTGTGTAAGACTTGCAGAGTTGAGTGCAAGCCCCTGTGAGAGACTGTAGAAGGATTTGTGATGTAGCATTGGGAAGAAGGGTCTAGCAAGCTGCACAAATATTTTGTCCTATGTGGAGTAAGGGTTTTGATGGCTCTATGCTTGTAAGCAATTGACCGAAGAATATAAATAAGAAGAGTTGGTGGGCGTAGCCCCAGGAGAGGGGTGAACCACGTAAACACTGTGTTATGATGCTTTATGCTTGTCTTAATGAGTTTATGTCTTCTTTTTCTAAGTGCTTGGATATATTTGGATATATCTACTTGCTTTGTGCTTATCATAGGTGAGAATTTTAGATCTAATCTAGATAGTCATGCTTAGTGCTTGATATGCTCATTTTGATCCATTTGTATATGCTAAGTGCTTGAATACTATAGATTGGTGTGAATACTGCGAAGCTCTATTGTATCAGCGAAGTGAATAGTGATTACATATTAAGGAACTGACGGTGCTAAGAGATGTAGTAAGTATTATAATCACAGATCTGTGTCCCAACTAAGGTTGCAGACACTTGATTCCTGCAACCACCCCTGCCTCTACCTCGGGTGAGACTTCATCTGCTTCGCAAGTGTTGTTGAAAGGGTCGATAGTTAGGGTTTTTTTGGTGCGTTGTTGTAGCGTTGAACCATGGGTTTTCCCTTGTGCCAACATCTCCCTATCATCAGCGTCCACATCCATCTGCCAAGTCCTCCCTGCAAGCATCTAGCAAAGCTCCAGATTGTGAAGTTCAGAGTGTGGCCCATCCTGATCTCGATGTAGATAGCTCATGAAATTGAGGCGGTAGTTGAGACCTGGTCTCACCACATGAATGGAAAGCCAGAAAGGAATGGAAGAGTAGAGCTTTCCTCTGACAGGGGAAGTCATGCGCAGAGGAGAATGCATGCGCATTATAACTGAGAAGACATGTATGGCATTGGACGAGAAGCTCGAGCATGCCACTGCTGGTAGTGATGAATATTTTTTGAGTATATAGGAGTCATTTTGATATTTTGTAAAGGTTGATGGTTGAGCTAGGCTCCTGCATTGTAAATTTTTTTATGAAGCTCTAGTTATGTATTTTGATTTGAGACTATCAAATTAATATAATTCAGCTTCTTTCCATCTCTCTGTTCAGCTGTGTTGAAACACTTAGGTATGGATGATCTAGGCGAGGATTGTTATGTTATTATAATGTAGGTTTGATTATAGCTGCATCATGATTGGTTTTACTCAGTTCCTTGTGTTGTCTTTTCCCTCTTACACCAAATGGCTCGGGCATGGAATATCCATTCAAGTCATTGTGGTTGAAGGATGATGGAGGTTTGATCATTCTAATGTTGCAGTTGTATCATTTGGACATAGTGCAGTGTCTGAAGCTTGACCTCAAGAGTGATCTTGAGTCTAATCTTTTCTTCTCTGATTTGTTGGAAGGCCTCATGCCCATAGTAGTCTCGTTCACCTTTCTCATTAAGTCTTCCCTTTGCTCACATTTAAACTCATTTTCCTGACTGAAGCTAGTTGTGGCCCTCATTTCCCTGTGCATTTCTGGCCTATTTTTCTGAGTTAAAATGATATTATCTTGAGTCTACGCCCATTTGACCTCTCTAAAACATTCATCGTGACATATAAGCTGATGGGTGTTGGGCTTACCTTCTCTTCAATCGAGAGGTGACTTCTAGTGCTAACACTATGTACATGACCTTCTCATTGAATACGACATCTCTGCTCCTAATGATTTTGTTATTTTCATAATCCCATAAGTGATAACCAAAATCATTAACATTGTATCCAATAAAGTTACACTTCTTGGATTTTTCCTCAAGCTTTGTTTTATTTTCTTTATCAATATGGACAAATGCTTCACAACTGAAAGTCTTCAAAAAAGAATATTTTACCTTTTTTCCTGTCCATGCCTCCTATGTAATTCTACCATCCAAATATCTTGAAGGTGCTCTATTTATTAAGTAAAAAATGGTATCTACAGCATCTGCCCAGAACTATAAGGGAAAACTAGCATGCAATCCCATACTCCTTGCACACTCCATGATTGTCATGTTCATCCTTTCTGACACACCATTTTCTTGTGGTGTTCTTCGAACTATCTTCTCTCTACGAATCCCATGGTATGAATAGTAATCATCAAACTCTGTGTTGAAATATTCACCTCCATTATCTGATCTAAGACACTTCAACCTTTTTCTGGTCTCATTGTCAACTAAAGCTTTCCATTTCTTAAACGTATCAAAAATATCATATTTTTGTCGAATGCAATAAAACCAAGTTTTTCTAGTTGCATCATCAATAAAAGTAACATAATAATGAGAGCCACCAAGAGATGATACCTGATTTGGTCTCCATACATCTGTATGCACAAGATCTAACCTTTCACTCTTCTTTTCTTTTCTGACTATGAGAAATCTGACTCTCTCATGTTTTCCATAAACACAATGCTCACAGAAGTCCAAATCAATTTGTTTAAGGTCTGGAAACAAATTTCTTTTGTGAAGTATCTGCATCCCCTTCTCACTCAGGTGTCCAATACTATGAT
>JZKD02S1283501.1:30865-51876 GCA_000966675.3 Picea glauca
AATCTCATCAAATTTTCTTAGGATCTTGCACGATCCTATCTTCTTCATTTTTAGTTTATTATATGTTCCTCTTAGGAACCTCTCCTTCCTAATATGTTCTAGAACTTGATCTCTCACTTCAATTTGAATTTCTCTTCTATCTTGATCAACTCTACATTTATATTCACTGTTGCTCCTCTCCAAAGACTCTTTGATCTGATTATGAAGCTCCTACATTTCTGTAGTGAAGTCTTTGGCTCCAACACTTCTGAATTCACTCTTCTCCAAATCTCTTATTTATGACACTCCCCTTGGCTTCATTCCATATACTATCTAAAATGGGCTCTTTCCAATACTTTTTTTTACTAAGTCATTGTATAAAAACTCTGCTTGTGCTAGAATCTGATCCCACTGACTATGATGTTCAATGACTAAAATTCTCAGCAAATATCCTAAACTTTGGTTCACCACCTCCATATGTCCATTCATTTGAGGGTTATATGCAAAACTAAAGGATAGTTTTGTCCCTAGATTTTTCCACAATGTCATCCAAAAATGACCAACAAATTTGGTATCTCTATCTGAAACAATACTCCTGGGAAACCCATGAAGTTTCACAACTTCCTTGAAAAACATGTTAGCAATGTGCATTGCATCATTGGTCTTCTGTCATGGGATAAAGTGTGTCATCTTTGAGAATCTATAAACTACCACAAATATAGATTCACTTCCTCTCTGCAGTTTTGGCAATCCCAACATGAAATGCATGCTTATTGCATCCCAAATCCTCTATGGAATAGGAAATGACTGATACAACCTAGTATTTTGTCTCTTTCCCTTTTCATATTGGAAAATATTACATATTTTCACAAAATTATTCACCTCTTCTCTCATACCTAGCCAATAGTACAGACTTCTCAACTGTGAAAACATTTTTTCATGGCCAAAATGTTCGGCTAGACCTCCACTATGTTTTTCCTTCAACAAATTCTCTCTTATCAAGTACTTTTGGTATGCACAACTGCCAAACTTTAAACAACAATCCATCTTGAATCAGATACTTTGTCCATTGGCTTCTATCTTTGAGCACAATATTTTCACATGCTTCATATGCCTCCTTAAAATCTAGATCATCACAATACATTTCCTTAAGGTGTTCAAACCCCAAGGTTTTAAATTGAAATTCCTGTTGAATTAGACATCTCCTGCTTAATGCATCAACAACCTTGTTAGCATTACCATAAATATGTTTAATGAAAAAAGTTAAATTTTGCATAAAATCTATCCACTTAGCATGTCTTCAATTTAACTTCTTTTGTCTGGTTGTGAATTATAAAGCTTGATTATCTCTATACAAAAAAAACTCTTTTGGAACAAAGTAGTGCCTCCATTTCTTCAAGGCTTGAATTATGGCATAAAAAGATTTATCATATGTGGAGTACTTTCTCTTAGTATCATTCAGATTCTCACTGAAATATGCAACAGGCCTATTATGTTGGCTCAAGACCGCTCCAATTGCAATTCCACTCGCATAGCATCTCACTTGAAATGTCTTCCCAAAATATGGCAAGACCAGAATCAATTGTTTTGTTATCTTCTCCTTCAATATATTGAATCTTCTCTCAGCCTCTTCTATCCATTTGAAATAATTATTTATTTTCTTCATCATATCCATGATTTGTGCACCGATCTCACTGAAATCTCTAATGAACTTTCGATAGAAACTCGCTAATCAATGGAAGATTCTCACCTCAAATATACTCCTTGGGGACGACCCGTCTCTGATTTCTCTCACCTTCTTGGGATCCATCTTCAATTCATTCAAAGAGATCACAAAACCCAAGTAAATGAGTTCTATCTTCATAAAAGAGGATTTCTTTAAGTTTATTAGCAACTTCTCCCACTGCAACCTCCTCATCACTAATGTTAAGTGCCTCAGATGCTCTTCTTCAGTTTTATTGAAGACTAGTATATCATCCAAATATACAATCACAAACTTACCAATAAAATATTTCATCACTTTATTCATCAACCTCATAAACGTACTTGGGGGATTTTTTAATCTAAATGGCATAACAAGCCATTCATACAACCCCTCATTTGTCTTGAAGGTTGTTTTCCATTCATCACCTTCCCTCATTCTTATATGGTGATATCCACTTTTCAAATCTATCTTTGAAAAATAGTTCACTCCACTCAAACAATCCATTAAGTCATCCATCCTTGGAAATGGAAATCTATACCTAATGGTTATCTTGTTTATGGCTCTTGATTATGTACATAGTTGGTACTACACATGGACTCAAACTTTCTCTAACCAAACCTTTGTCCATCAAATCCTAGAATTGTCTCTTTACCTCCTCATTCTCTTGAGGTTTCAATCTATATGCTTCTTTTCTCGACAGAATGGCTCTTGATATTAAGTCAATGTGGTGGCTAATACTTCTGATAGGTGGAAATGAAATTGAAAACTCATCCACTGCTATGTTAGAAAAATTCTCCAACAGTTCCTAAACTTCTTCAGGCAGATCCTCCATAGAATTAATTGTAAGGATAACTTTTTGTGTCCTCACTACAACAAACTACATCTCATGTTCCTTATTTACTTCACTTAAGAGTTCCTTCCCACTAATGAGAAGTATACTTTTCCTATCTTCTTCCTTCACTTTATTTTCCTCAATCAACAACAACATGTGTGTCCTACCATTCTTCTCCAAAGTATAAGTATTTTTTCTCACATCATGAATGACATTCTTGTGATACTTCCATGGTATCCCCAACAAAACATGACATACATCCATGAGAATCACATCACAAAAAATCTCGTCTATATATCCTCTTATTTTAAATTCAACAAGGAATTGTTTAGTTACCATTACTTGATGACCTTTTTGCAGCCATGATACCTTATACAGACTCGGATGTGCAGTTGTCTCCATTTCCAATTTCTCCACCATCTTTGTGGATATCAAATTATTAGTGCTCCCACTGTCAATTATGACCTTGCATACTTTGTCTTTTGTCTTGCAAGATTTTCTGAACAAATTGTTCCTCTACACTATTTTTTGAACCTCTGGATCTGGTTTTAAGAGAACCTTCTTCATCATAAAATATTTCCCGTATTCTATACCTTCTCCTTCAACATTCCACTTCTAAACTTCTGAAAAGTGAGCTTCACCTCCTTATTTCCTTCTCTTGGGGAATTCCCAAGACATGTGTCCTATCTTTCCACATGAATAACACTTCACCTATCCTCCTCTACCTTTTCCTCTTCCTCGAGGAAAATAGTGTATACCACCACTCTATCTCCCTCGGGAACTTCCTCCTCATTTAGAGTAACTATGTGGTTTCTTTGTCTCACCTTTGCTTCCAAATACTCTGAAGTGCATCACATTTTTTGGTCTTCCTTTCCATAGCTTGTAGGGATTTTTCTCAATGTTGTTTCTGAGAATTACTCTGTTTTGAATGTGAACCACTGTATGCACTGCATGTGTCCAAAAGATATCTGTCAATTTGGAATCCATTAACATTTTTCGAGCCATTTCATGTACTGTCCTATTATTTCTTTCAACAACTCCATTATGTTGAGGTTTCCTAGAAACAAATAATTTCCTTTTTATTCCATGCCTGTTGTAATAGTCCATAAATTCCTTTGAATTGAAGTCTCCTCCATTACTAGATCTCAAAAATTTGATTTTTTAATCCATTTCATTTTCAACCATTTCCTTGTAGAGCTTGAATTTTTCAAAAGCTTCTGACTTATTCATGAGAAATCAAACTACAATCATTCTTGTATAATCATCAAATAATAACATAAAGTATTTCTCACCTTTTAAACCCTTTGTTGTTGTTGGTCCAACTAGATCAGTATGTACAATTTCCAGTGGTCTTGTCGTTGAATATTCTTTTAATTTAAACCTGGTCTTTGTTTTCTTTCCTTGTTGACAATGCTTGCATAAAGTGTTGGTTGGTTTCGTAGAATTTCTCTAACTGCTTCCTTTTTTATGACTTTGACAAGGTTATCAAAGTGTATGTGACCCATTAGTCTATGCCATAGACAAATTTTATCTTCCTTTCCTAGACAACACTTTTCATTTCCAATTTCACTTAGTACATATATGTTGCTTGAAGTTATATTAGTTGTTGCAATCAATTTTCCTGAACCTTCTTTTCTTATCTAGCACTTTTGTGAATCGAAAGTAACTTTATGACCTTGGTCACACATTTGACTCACACTTAGAATATTATGTTTCATATATTCTACTAGTAGAACATTTTTTTTCTTGGTATCCTTGTTTCCAATTCTGACTTCTCCTTTTCCAATGATTTTAGATGAGTCATCATTTCTGAAGGAGACTGATCCATCTGTTTCCTTTCTTAATGTAAGAAACATGTCTTTATCACATGTCATGTTCTTTGTATAGCCACTGTCAACATACCAACCATGTTTCTTCTTCTTATCTTGTAGAGAAAGTGTGTATTCTTCATTGCTATATTGATTCTTATTTCTTATCCATGTTCTCTTCTGAGGTTCTTGTATGTGACTGTTGTTGTTTTGATGTGGTTCTCTAGGAAGAACTGCCATTCTGCAATCTTTGGCCATGTGTCCAAATGTTTTACACTTGTATCACTCCACTTCAGTGCTCAATGATCCAAACTTGTTGTAACTTCTTCTTTGTGTTTCACTAGGCCTTCTTGGATAACCATTTTGTGTATGAATTTCAAAGTTGTTTATGTTCCTATTGTTAGCTCTGCAATTCATATCTTTATGTCCAAAATTATTGCATGCATAACATAAACCAAAAAGATAGTTTGATACCTAGGAGTTGAAGACTTTATGAAATGATTTTCTCTTATGAATTTTTCTTCTTCCTAAGGCCTATCTATCGGTTGTTTATTCTAAAATCTGAATCTTCTCGGTGGAGGATTGTCCCTATAATCTTTCTTGTGGATCTTCCTATCCTCTTTGATTGTTTCTGCATAGATTTTTGGATATGTTTCTTGTTATTTTGTTTTGGAGCTTGATCCATTTTCTATCTGATTGTATCCAAGTCTGGACTTGTCATGATGAGGTTTTTGACTGCTGATAATTTCATCCAAAACTTTTGAGTTGTTATGCATATTTTTCTTTTGAAGATCCCTTCTTAATGTGACAATCTCTACTTCCAAATTTCCAATGATCTTGTCTCTTTCTTATAGTTTTTCTTTGAGTTCTTATTCAATTATTTTATCTTCTTCTATTCTAACCTTCAAATTTTTGATCATTTGTTCTAGTTCTCAAGTGTCTTGTTTCTTGTCTAGTTCCTCTTGTAGCTTCTTTTTTTTCTTCTTTTCTCTTATAAATTCTATAGAAGACAACAATTCTTCTCGGTAGTCAACTTCTGACTCTTCATATTCTTCTTCGGCCTCTTCATATTTGTATTTGATTTCTTCTTTGTCAAAGTCTTCTACTGCCATGAATAGAAATCGTGTTTTGTCTCACTATCATTGACTTTATCTTGATCTGATGATGATATGTCTTCTTTGGTGCATAAGATTTTCTTGAATTTTTTTTGTGTGGTTATTTTTCCTTTATATGTTTGTTTTCTATTTGAATAATATTCATCATTCCTCTTATTTTTGTTATGAGGACATTTATTAGAAAAATGACCAATACCATCACAATTAAAGAAAATCAAAGGAATCTTACCTCTATATCTACCATTGGTTCCCTTGTTCAATCTTCTGACAAAGTTGGCCACTTCTTCATCATCTTCCGAGATGTCACTGTTGTTGCTATGTTATTTTTCCTTTTGATTTCCCATTTTCTTTTATCTTTTGGATGCTTTGAAATATTATTCTTTTATATCTAAATTTTCTTGTTCAGTTCTCATTTCATATGCTTTGAAGACTCCATGTATTTCGTCCATGCTTATAGAGTCTAGATTTTCTCTTTCTTCTAGTGTTGATATCTTAGGGTCAAATCTCATAGGAAGAGATCTTAGTACCTTTTGAATTTTGTTGCAAATATCTTTAGATGATTTACAATGTATAACTTTGGTGAATACCTATTCACAAAGACTAGTCAAAAGTGCATTTGTGGTTTTGTAATTATTTTTAGTGAGTTTTATTGCTCTTTCATTTGTCGACGAAACTACTGGTTCTTTATATCCATCTACAATTGATTGCCAAATTTCAAATCCATGTTCCTGTATATATGTTTTCATCCTTCTGCTCCAAAATGCATACTTTTTTCCATCAAACTATGGTATTTCAGTTTTATACATGTTATTTCTCTCCATGATCTACCTTTCAGTGGTTAAATTGATTTCTGAAGGAACCTGCTCTGATACCAATTGTTGGATTACTGAGAGGGGGTGTGAATCAATAATAGAGAAATCCAATCCTTTTCTAACCATAATATGCAAGTGGTATATCAATGTAGCATTATCATCCAATAATTGTAGAGTAAATAAACAATGAACAAATGAGCAGTTTTACACATACATAATACACCAATGTTTTTATGTGGAAACCCAAAGCGGGAGAAAACCACAAAATTGTTTTTCTTATATGTATTTAAAAATTACATTCAGTGGAAGCACCAACTTCCTTTGTTTTCCAGCTACAACTGGAGAGAGGCTCCATCCCCTTAGTTTCTCAGGCTACAACTTGAGGGAAGATCCAACTCCCCAATTCTTTGGCTACAACCAAAGGAGGCTGCAACCCCCTATGTTCTCCGACTACAACCANAATCTCATCAAATTTTCTTAGGATCTTGCACGATCCTATCTTCTTCATTTTTAGTTTATTATATGTTCCTCTTAGGAACCTCTCCTTCCTAATATGTTCTAGAACTTGATCTCTCACTTCAATTTGAATTTCTCTTCTATCTTGATCAACTCTACATTTATATTCACTGTTGCTCCTCTCCAAAGACTCTTTGATCTGATTATGAAGCTCCTACATTTCTGTAGTGAAGTCTTTGGCTCCAACACTTCTGAATTCACTCTTCTCCAAATCTCTTATTTATGACACTCCCCTTGGCTTCATTCCATATACTATCTAAAATGGGCTCTTTCCAATACTTTTTTTTACTAAGTCATTGTATAAAAACTCTGCTTGTGCTAGAATCTGATCCCACTGACTATGATGTTCAATGACTAAAATTCTCAGCAAATATCCTAAACTTTGGTTCACCACCTCCATATGTCCATTCATTTGAGGGTTATATGCAAAACTAAAGGATAGTTTTGTCCCTAGATTTTTCCACAATGTCATCCAAAAATGACCAACAAATTTGGTATCTCTATCTGAAACAATACTCCTGGGAAACCCATGAAGTTTCACAACTTCCTTGAAAAACATGTTAGCAATGTGCATTGCATCATTGGTCTTCTGTCATGGGATAAAGTGTGTCATCTTTGAGAATCTATAAACTACCACAAATATAGATTCACTTCCTCTCTGCAGTTTTGGCAATCCCAACATGAAATGCATGCTTATTGCATCCCAAATCCTCTATGGAATAGGAAATGACTGATACAACCTAGTATTTTGTCTCTTTCCCTTTTCATATTGGAAAATATTACATATTTTCACAAAATTATTCACCTCTTCTCTCATACCTAGCCAATAGTACAGACTTCTCAACTGTGAAAACATTTTTTCATGGCCAAAATGTTCGGCTAGACCTCCACTATGTTTTTCCTTCAACAAATTCTCTCTTATCAAGTACTTTTGGTATGCACAACTGCCAAACTTTAAACAACAATCCATCTTGAATCAGATACTTTGTCCATTGGCTTCTATCTTTGAGCACAATATTTTCACATGCTTCATATGCCTCCTTAAAATCTAGATCATCACAATACATTTCCTTAAGGTGTTCAAACCCCAAGGTTTTAAATTGAAATTCCTGTTGAATTAGACATCTCCTGCTTAATGCATCAACAACCTTGTTAGCATTACCATAAATATGTTTAATGAAAAAAGTTAAATTTTGCATAAAATCTATCCACTTAGCATGTCTTCAATTTAACTTCTTTTGTCTGGTTGTGAATTATAAAGCTTGATTATCTCTATACAAAAAAAACTCTTTTGGAACAAAGTAGTGCCTCCATTTCTTCAAGGCTTGAATTATGGCATAAAAAGATTTATCATATGTGGAGTACTTTCTCTTAGTATCATTCAGATTCTCACTGAAATATGCAACAGGCCTATTATGTTGGCTCAAGACCGCTCCAATTGCAATTCCACTCGCATAGCATCTCACTTGAAATGTCTTCCCAAAATATGGCAAGACCAGAATCAATTGTTTTGTTATCTTCTCCTTCAATATATTGAATCTTCTCTCAGCCTCTTCTGTCCATTTGAAATAATTATTTATTTTCTTCATCGTATCCATGATTTGCGCACCGATCTCACTGAAATCTCTAATGAACTTTCGATAGAAACTCGCTAATCCATGGAAGATTCTCACCTCAAATATACTCTTTGGGGACGACCAGTCTCTGATTTCTCTCACCTTCTTGGGATCCATCTTCAATTCATTCAAAGATATCACAAAACCCAAGTAAATGAGTTATGTCTTCATAAAAGAGGATTTCTTTAAGTTTATCAGCAACTTCTCCCACTACAACCTCCTCATCACTAATGTTAAGTGCCTCAGATGCTCTTCTTCAGTTTTACTGAAGACTAGTATATCATCCAAATATACAATCACAAACTTACCAATAAAATATTTCAGCACTTTATTCATCAACCTCATAAACGTACTTGGGGAATTTTTTAATCCAAACGGCATAACAAGCCATTCATACAACCCCTCATTTGTCTTGAAGGTTGTTTTCCATTCATCACCTTCCCTCATTCTTATATGGTGATATCCACTTTTCAAATCTATCTTTGAAAAATAGTTCACTCCACTCAAACAATCCATTAAGTCATCCATCCTTGGAAATGGAAATCTATACCTAATGGTTATCTTGTTTATGGCTCTTGATTATGTACATAGTTGGTACTACACATGGACTCAAACTTTCTCTAACCAAACCTTTGTCCATCAAATCCTAGAATTGTCTCTTTACCTCCTCATTCTCTTGAGGTTTCAATCTATATGCTTCTTTTCTCGACAGACTGGCTCTTGATATTAAGTCAATGTGGTGGCTAATACTTCTTCTGATAGGTGTAAATGAGATTGGAAACTCATCCACTACTATGTTAGAAAAATTCTCCAACAGTTCTTAAACTTCTTCAGGCAGATCCTCCATAGAATTAATTGTAAGGATAACTTTTTGTGTCCTCACTACAACAAACAACATCTCATGTTCCTTCTTTACTTCACTTAAGAGTTCCTTCCCACTAATGAGAAGTATACTTGTCCTGTCTTCTTCTTTCACTTTCTTTTCCTCAATCAACAACAACATGTGTGTCCTACCATTCTTCTCCAAAGTATAAGTATTTTTTCTCACATCATGAATGACATTCTTGTGATACTTCCATGGTCTCCCCAACAAAACATGACATACATCCATGAGAATCACATCACAAAAAATATCGTCTATATATCCTCTTATTTTAAATTCAACAAGGAATTGTTTAGTTACCATTACTTGATGACCTTTTTGCAGCCATGATACCTTATACAGACTCGTATGTGCAGTTGTCTCCAGTTCCAATTTCTCCACCATCTTTGTGGATACCAAATTATTAGTGCTCCCACTGTCAATTATGACCTTGCATACTTTGTCTTTTGTCTTGCAAGATGTTCTGAACAAATTGTTCCTCTACACTATTTTTTGAACCTCTGGATCTGGTTTTAAGAGAACCTTCTTCATCATCAAATATTTCCCATATTCTATACCTTCTCCTTCAACATTCCACTTCTAAACTTTTGAAAAGTGAGCTTCACCTCCTTATTTCCTTCTCTTGGGGAATTCCCAAGACATGTGTCCTATCTTTCCACAGGAATAACACTTCACCTATCCTCCTCTACCTTTTCCTCTTCCTCGAGGAAAATAGTTTCTACCACCACTCTGTCTCCCTCGGGAACTTCCTCCTCATTTAGAGTAACTATGTGGTTTCTTTGTCTCACCTTTGCTTCCAAATACTCTGAAGTGCTTCACATTTGTTGGTCTTCCTTTCCATAGCTTGTAGGGATTTTTCTCAATGTTGTTTCTGAGCATTACTCTGTTTTGAATGTGAACCACTGTATGCACTGCATGTGTCCAAAAGATATCTGTCAATTTGGAATCCATTAACATTTTTCGAGCCATTTCATGTATTGTCCTCTTATTTCTTTCAACAACTCCATTCTGTTGAGGTTTCCTAGAAACAAATAATTTCCTTTTTATTCCATGCTTGTTGTAATAGTCCATAAATTCCTTTGAATTGAAGTCTCCTCCATTACTAGATCTCAAACATTTGATTTTTTAATCCATTTCATTTTCAACCATTTCCTTGTAGAGCTTGAATTTTTCAAAAGCTTCTGACTTATTCCTGAGAAATCAAACTACAATCATTCTTGTATAATCATCAAATAATAACATAAAGTATTTCTCACCTTTTAAACCCTTTGTTGTTGTTGGTCCAACTAGATCAGTATGTACAATTTCCAGTGGTCTTGTCGTTGAATATTCTTTTAATTTAAACCTGGTCTTTGTTTTCTTTCCTTGTTGACAATGCTTGCATAAAGTGTTGGTTGGTTTCGTAGAATTTCTCTAACTGCTTCCTTTTTTATGACTTTGACAAGGTTATCAAAGTGTATGTGACCCATTAGTCTATGCCATAGACAAATTTTATCTTCCTTTCCTAGACAACACTTTTCATTTCCAATTTCACTTAGTACATATATGTTGCTTGAAGTTATATTAGTTGTTGCAATCAATTTTCCTGAACCTTCTTTTCTTATCTAGCACTTTTGTGAATCGAAAGTAACTTTATGACCTTGGTCACACATTTGACTCACACTTAGAATATTATGTTTCATATATTCTACTAGTAGAACATTTTTTTTCTTGGTATCCTTGTTTCCAATTCTGACTTCTCCTTTTCCAATGATTTTAGATGAGTCATCATTTCTGAAGGAGACTGATCCATCTGTTTCCTTTCTTAATGTAAGAAACATGTCTTTATCACATGTCATGTTCTTTGTATAGCCACTGTCAACATACCAACCATGTTTCTTCTTCTTATCTTGTAGAGAAAGTGTGTATTCTTCATTGCTATATTGATTCTTATTTCTTATCCATGTTCTCTTCTGAGGTTCTTGTATGTGACTGTTGTTGTTTTGATGTGGTTCTCTAGGAAGAACTGCCATTCTGCAATCTTTGGCCATGTGTCCAAATGTTTTACACTTGTATCACTCCACTTCAGTGCTCAATGATCCAAACTTGTTGTAACTTCTTCTTTGTGTTTCACTAGGCCTTCTTGGATAACCATTTTGTGTATGAATTTCAAAGTTGTTTATGTTCCTATTGTTAGCTCTGCAATTCATATCTTTATGTCCAAAATTATTGCATGCATAACATAAACCAAAAAGATAGTTTGATACCTAGGAGTTGAAGACTTTATGAAATGATTTTCTCTTATGAATTTTTCTTCTTCCTAAGGCCTATCTATCGGTTGTTTATTCTAAAATCTGAATCTTCTCGGTGGAGGATTGTCCCTATAATCTTTCTTGTGGATCTTCCTATCCTCTTTGATTGTTTCTGCATAGATTTTTGGATATGTTTCTTGTTATTTTGTTTTGGAGCTTGATCCATTTTCTATCTGATTGTATCCAAGTCTGGACTTGTCATGATGAGGTTTTTGACTGCTGATAATTTCATCCAAAACTTTTGAGTTGTTATGCATATTTTTCTTTTGAAGATCCCTTCTTAATGTGACAATCTCTACTTCCAAATTTCCAATGATCTTGTCTCTTTCTTATAGTTTTTCTTTGAGTTCTTATTCAATTATTTTATCTTCTTCTATTCTAACCTTCAAATTTTTGATCATTTGTTCTAGTTCTCAAGTGTCTTGTTTCTTGTCTAGTTCCTCTTGTAGCTTCTTTTTTTTCTTCTTTTCTCTTATAAATTCTATAGAAGACAACAATTCTTCTCGGTAGTCAACTTCTGACTCTTCATATTCTTCTTCGGCCTCTTCATATTTGTATTTGATTTCTTCTTTGTCAAAGTCTTCTACTGCCATGAATAGAAATCGTGTTTTGTCTCACTATCATTGACTTTATCTTGATCTGATGATGATATGTCTTCTTTGGTGCATAAGATTTTCTTGAATTTTTTTTGTGTGGTTATTTTTCCTTTATATGTTTGTTTTCTATTTGAATAATATTCATCATTCCTCTTATTTTTGTTATGAGGACATTTATTAGAAAAATGACCAATACCATCACAATTAAAGAAAATCAAAGGAATCTTACCTCTATATCTACCATTGGTTCCCTTGTTCAATCTTCTGACAAAGTTGGCCACTTCTTCATCATCTTCCGAGATGTCACTGTTGTTGCTATGTTATTTTTCCTTTTGATTTCCCATTTTCTTTTATCTTTTGGATGCTTTGAAATATTATTCTTTTATATCTAAATTTTCTTGTTCAGTTCTCATTTCATATGCTTTGAAGACTCCATGTATTTCGTCCATGCTTATAGAGTCTAGATTTTCTCTTTCTTCTAGTGTTGATATCTTAGGGTCAAATCTCATAGGAAGAGATCTTAGTACCTTTTGAATTTTGTTGCAAATATCTTTAGATGATTTACAATGTATAACTTTGGTGAATACCTATTCACAAAGACTAGTCAAAAGTGCATTTGTGGTTTTGTAATTATTTTTAGTGAGTTTTATTGCTCTTTCATTTGTCGACGAAACTACTGGTTCTTTATATCCATCTACAATTGATTGCCAAATTTCAAATCCATGTTCCTGTATATATGTTTTCATCCTTCTGCTCCAAAATGCATACTTTTTTCCATCAAACTATGGTATTTCAGTTTTATACATGTTATTTCTCTCCATGATCTACCTTTCAGTGGTTAAATTGATTTCTGAAGGAACCTGCTCTGATACCAATTGTTGGATTACTGAGAGGGGGTGTGAATCAATAATAGAGAAATCCAATCCTTTTCTAACCATAATATGCAAGTGGTATATCAATGTAGCATTATCATCCAATAATTGTAGAGTAAATAAACAATGAACAAATGAGCAGTTTTACACATACATAATACACCAATGTTTTTATGTGGAAACCCAAAGCGGGAGAAAACCACAAAATTGTTTTTCTTATATGTATTTAAAAATTACATTCAGTGGAAGCACCAACTTCCTTTGTTTTCCAGCTACAACTGGAGAGAGGCTCCATCCCCTTAGTTTCTCAGGCTACAACTTGAGGGAAGATCCAACTCCCCAATTCTTTGGCTACAACCAAAGGAGGCTGCAACCCCCTATGTTCTCCGACTACAACCAAAAGGTGGATACAACCACTTGTCCTTGCCTCGTCCAACCGCCCTGAAATAAAAGTAGAATGATGGAACCATTATCACACTATCACTATGAGATATATTTTTGTAAACCTGTACCAATCAACCTGTAATCAACCTATACCATAAACAAGTGCATGAACCATGCACCAACCTGTACCAAACTTGTAATCATCCTGTACCATAAACAAGTGCATCAACCATGCACCAACATATACCATCAACGAGTGTATCAACCATGCACCAAATATTTACCAATCATGCATCAAATACACATAAAACGTGACTCATCACTATGTAGCAACATCATCAATATACACCTCATGTATGTGCCAACTCATCAACTACTTGTCTCAACGTTGTACCCAACATGTACCTCAACTGTAGAAACAAATTATCTCACTGAGAAACATGTTATTGTATACTCATCAACCAATCTGATCTGATCACATATACCTCAAACACTATACCACAAGTTTGTACCTCAAACCATGTGCTAGAACCTCATTGTTATACAACCTCTATCTGTAACAATAATTTCAACAACATACCTCAACCAAAATCCCTCAAACATGAACCAATACTAAACTTCAGTAGACCTTCCATAGATCAACTCTACAACAATCCATAAACTCCCAAAAGGGCATCCAACATATTTACAAGCCAAACCCTCAACTTGATTCATAAATTCAACACTATACATATGAAAACCATACATTTTTATTCTTGTAGCGTTTTGCTGCCACGATTTTTCTTCTGCATTTTTTCTTCCATGGTTTTTCTGTCGCACTTTTCCTACCACAATTTTCCTTCTGCACTTTTTCTACCGCACTTTTCTTGCCACAATTTTCCTGCCGCATTTTTTCTGCCACACTTTTCCTGCCACAATTTTCTTGCTNTGAGAAATCAAACTACAATCATTCTTGTATAATCATCAAATAATAACATAAAGTATTTCTCACCTTTTAAACCCTTTGTTGTTGTTGGTCCAACTAGATCAGTATGTACAATTTCCAGTGGTCTTGTCGTTGAATATTCTTTTAATTTAAACCTGGTCTTTGTTTTCTTTCCTTGTTGACAATGCTTGCATAAAGTGTTGGTTGGTTTCGTAGAATTTCTCTAACTGCTTCCTTTTTTATGACTTTGACAAGGTTATCAAAGTGTATGTGACCCATTAGTCTATGCCATAGACAAATTTTATCTTCCTTTCCTAGACAACACTTTTCATTTCCAATTTCACTTAGTACATATATGTTGCTTGAAGTTATATTAGTTGTTGCAATCAATTTTCCTGAACCTTCTTTTCTTATCTAGCACTTTTGTGAATCGAAAGTAACTTTATGACCTTGGTCACACATTTGACTCACACTTAGAATATTATGTTTCATATATTCTACTAGTAGAACATTTTTTTTCTTGGTATCCTTGTTTCCAATTCTGACTTCTCCTTTTCCAATGATTTTAGATGAGTCATCATTTCTGAAGGAGACTGATCCATCTGTTTCCTTTCTTAATGTAAGAAACATGTCTTTATCACATGTCATGTTCTTTGTATAGCCACTGTCAACATACCAACCATGTTTCTTCTTCTTATCTTGTAGAGAAAGTGTGTATTCTTCATTGCTATATTGATTCTTATTTCTTATCCATGTTCTCTTCTGAGGTTCTTGTATGTGACTGTTGTTGTTTTGATGTGGTTCTCTAGGAAGAACTGCCATTCTGCAATCTTTGGCCATGTGTCCAAATGTTTTACACTTGTATCACTCCACTTCAGTGCTCAATGATCCAAACTTGTTGTAACTTCTTCTTTGTGTTTCACTAGGCCTTCTTGGATAACCATTTTGTGTATGAATTTCAAAGTTGTTTATGTTCCTATTGTTAGCTCTGCAATTCATATCTTTATGTCCAAAATTATTGCATGCATAACATAAACCAAAAAGATAGTTTGATACCTAGGAGTTGAAGACTTTATGAAATGATTTTCTCTTATGAATTTTTCTTCTTCCTAAGGCCTATCTATCGGTTGTTTATTCTAAAATCTGAATCTTCTCGGTGGAGGATTGTCCCTATAATCTTTCTTGTGGATCTTCCTATCCTCTTTGATTGTTTCTGCATAGATTTTTGGATATGTTTCTTGTTATTTTGTTTTGGAGCTTGATCCATTTTCTATCTGATTGTATCCAAGTCTGGACTTGTCATGATGAGGTTTTTGACTGCTGATAATTTCATCCAAAACTTTTGAGTTGTTATGCATATTTTTCTTTTGAAGATCCCTTCTTAATGTGACAATCTCTACTTCCAAATTTCCAATGATCTTGTCTCTTTCTTATAGTTTTTCTTTGAGTTCTTATTCAATTATTTTATCTTCTTCTATTCTAACCTTCAAATTTTTGATCATTTGTTCTAGTTCTCAAGTGTCTTGTTTCTTGTCTAGTTCCTCTTGTAGCTTCTTTTTTTTCTTCTTTTCTCTTATAAATTCTATAGAAGACAACAATTCTTCTCGGTAGTCAACTTCTGACTCTTCATATTCTTCTTCGGCCTCTTCATATTTGTATTTGATTTCTTCTTTGTCAAAGTCTTCTACTGCCATGAATAGAAATCGTGTTTTGTCTCACTATCATTGACTTTATCTTGATCTGATGATGATATGTCTTCTTTGGTGCATAAGATTTTCTTGAATTTTTTTTGTGTGGTTATTTTTCCTTTATATGTTTGTTTTCTATTTGAATAATATTCATCATTCCTCTTATTTTTGTTATGAGGACATTTATTAGAAAAATGACCAATACCATCACAATTAAAGAAAATCAAAGGAATCTTACCTCTATATCTACCATTGGTTCCCTTGTTCAATCTTCTGACAAAGTTGGCCACTTCTTCATCATCTTCCGAGATGTCACTGTTGTTGCTATGTTATTTTTCCTTTTGATTTCCCATTTTCTTTTATCTTTTGGATGCTTTGAAATATTATTCTTTTATATCTAAATTTTCTTGTTCAGTTCTCATTTCATATGCTTTGAAGACTCCATGTATTTCGTCCATGCTTATAGAGTCTAGATTTTCTCTTTCTTCTAGTGTTGATATCTTAGGGTCAAATCTCATAGGAAGAGATCTTAGTACCTTTTGAATTTTGTTGCAAATATCTTTAGATGATTTACAATGTATAACTTTGGTGAATACCTATTCACAAAGACTAGTCAAAAGTGCATTTGTGGTTTTGTAATTATTTTTAGTGAGTTTTATTGCTCTTTCATTTGTCGACGAAACTACTGGTTCTTTATATCCATCTACAATTGATTGCCAAATTTCAAATCCATGTTCCTGTATATATGTTTTCATCCTTCTGCTCCAAAATGCATACTTTTTTCCATCAAACTATGGTATTTCAGTTTTATACATGTTATTTCTCTCCATGATCTACCTTTCAGTGGTTAAATTGATTTCTGAAGGAACCTGCTCTGATACCAATTGTTGGATTACTGAGAGGGGGTGTGAATCAATAATAGAGAAATCCAATCCTTTTCTAACCATAATATGCAAGTGGTATATCAATGTAGCATTATCATCCAATAATTGTAGAGTAAATAAACAATGAACAAATGAGCAGTTTTACACATACATAATACACCAATGTTTTTATGTGGAAACCCAAAGCGGGAGAAAACCACAAAATTGTTTTTCTTATATGTATTTAAAAATTACATTCAGTGGAAGCACCAACTTCCTTTGTTTTCCAGCTACAACTGGAGAGAGGCTCCATCCCCTTAGTTTCTCAGGCTACAACTTGAGGGAAGATCCAACTCCCCAATTCTTTGGCTACAACCAAAGGAGGCTGCAACCCCCTATGTTCTCCGACTACAACCAGAAGGTGGCTACAACCACTTGTCCTTGCCTCATCCAACCGCCCTGAAATAAAAGTAGAATGATGGAACCACTATCACACTATCACTATGAGATATATTTTTGTAAACCTGTACCAATCAACCTGTAATCAACCTATACCATAAACAAGTGCATCAACCATGCACCAACCTGTACCAAACTTGTAATCATCCTGTACCATAAACAAGTGCATCAACCATGCACCAACATATACCATCAACAAGTGTATCAACCATGCACCAAATATTTACCAATCATGCACCGAATACACATAAAATATGACTCATCACTATGTAGCAACATCATCAACTATACACCTCATGTACGTGCCAAATCATCAACTACTTGTCTCAACGTTGTACCCAACATGTACCTCAACTGTAGAAACAAATTATCTCACTGAGAAACATGTTATTGTATACTCATCAACCAATCTGNTGATCACATATACCTCAAACACTATACCACAAGTTTGTACCTCAAACCATGTGCTAGAACCTCATTGTTATACAACCTCTATCTGTAACAATAATTTCAACAACATACCTCAACCTAAATCCCTCAAACATGAACCAATACTAAACTTTAGTAGACCTGCCATAGATCAACTCTACAACAAGCCATAAACTCCCAAAAGGGCATCCAACATATTTACAAGCCAAACCCTCAACTTGATTCATAAATTCAACACTATACATATGAAAACCATACATTTTTATTCTTGTAGCGTTCTGCTGCCACGATTTTTCTTCTGCATTTTTTCTTCCATGGTTTTTCTGTCGCACTTTTCCTACCGCAATTTTCCTTCTGCACTTTTTCTACTGCACTTTTCTTGCCACAATTTTCTTGCCGCATTTTTTCTGCCACACTTTTCCTGCCACAATTTTCTTGCTGCACTTTTTCTGCCATAGTCTTCTTGCCTTTATTTTTCTACCACACTTTTCTTTGCTACATTTTTCCTGCCGCGATTTTTCTAACACTCTTTTTCTACCACACTTTTCTTGCCCCACTTTTTCTGCCACACTTTTCTCTATCAATAATACCTGCCAAAATAACCTTTCACAAAACATATATTCAATGATATTCAATAGGTGATTAAATGAGATACCTTTGCCTCTTATTTATACTTTCATGTAACATCCTCAACGGGTTACCTTTTAACCATCTTAAACCACTTTCCTTATTTTAGGGTTAACCCACTTATAACCACTTTTCCACTTAACTTAACCACTTTCGATAATTAGTAAGTTCTCCATTAACTTTATTATTTAAATATTTTCTTTTGCATACTCTTTGACTTATAGTACACTCATCACTTCACTTTATTTTTAAAATAATTTCTTCTTTGCAAACACTTAGACTACTTTGACCTTTTGGGGCTTCTAGATGACTCATGAGGGTTCTCCAACTTCACAAGGCCATAAGTCTCTAACCATGAGGATTTATGTGACGTTCCACATACCACAAGAAATGACATGACATGTACTATCGATCTAGAATAGTATTACCTGAAAATATATAAAAAATCATACCATTATGCATAAAAAAAACTTGGTTCCATTACCCAAACCTTTGTGCTACCAAAATTCACTACCAAAATTTCTTTAAGGGTTGACATCAATGAAAACCAACCTAATTAATCAACACCATATTTAAGGAAAAATATAATTTCAACTGGGCAGTTGGCAAGTGAAGGTTGTATATCTATATTTACAAATAATGCATGGAACGTCACCAAGGATTATTGATGATAGAAAAATGAGAGAAGGTAGGTACATTGTATTTACGTACTGGTAATATTGACTCTTCTATCTCTTTATCTTCTAAAGGAGTGGATATGGAAATGTGGAATCATAGGCTTGGAAACATGAGTGAGAAGGGTGTTGGGAAGTTTATTTTTGGGATAAGGAATCACACAAGTTTGACTGAGCATGAGTTGTGAAAGATTCAAAAGAAGTTGGAAAACATAGCAAGGAAGATCGACATAAATCAGTTTTAAAAGGCGCAATGCCAAGTAAGCAACAATGGTTGCAACAGAACAAGAAAGCATGCAAGACGAGATGGAAGAAATAACCTAACTTATATATAGAGAATTGTAAAAAGGGTTGGTTAGCTATTGATTCAAATGGATTGTGAATAAGTTCAATCCGATCTTTCTCTCTAGGTGAGGTTGTTGTCATTTGAGTCAATTCAAGTCCTGAGTCTGTAAAGTAACTCATATATCAATCTAAGAATTGGATCTCTGTGACATGAGTCCAAAGCCAAGAGTCTGTATAGAGCACTATTATGTATTTCTTAGTCTATAATTTAAGAAATATGAAGAAGATAATATGAATAAGGACCTGAATTTTCAAAATATGACGTGTCTCTATGTATTTTACTTATGCATTACAGTACTTACTTATGTTTTATAAGTTATACTTGATGGTTCTGTGTTTAAATGGTTGGTCATAACGTGAGTAGGTTCAATTCTTGCCCACACAATATTCAGATATGTTCATGTCTCTTATGCAAGATTAGGATGAGTCTTGAAGATTCTATGGATCCTCAAAAGTCTTTTCCTTACCCTTCCCTATCTATTTGTCTCAACAGTGCTTTGGGTGAGACTTAGTCTCTTCAGAGGGGATGAAAATGCCAATACTCTAGACTACTTGGTACCTTTTGTTGGTAACCTGAAAAGGACCCTGGTCTGATCTAACTTGCGCCAACAAAATAGTTCCATTGCCAGAAACTATGTTAAAAGGGAAATTGTAGGGAGGATGCTTTCGCAGATCCACATATATAGTATTGATCAATGGTGGGAAATAAATTGTGATGCCTTCATATGGAAAGAATCATAACTGAGGGGAAAATTGATTGGAGATACTTGTGAAGCAGTCCTTTACTCAGAAAGGTTGAGCAACCAGTATGAGATTTTTTGGGTTAAGTTTCTGGAAGAAATTTTCCACTAGATAAAGAGGCTCCAAGAAGCTCTAGAGTTCCAAGAATGAGTCAAGAGGATTTGTGCTTGGGACACTAAAAATCTAGCAACACTTCATTGGATGGATTGTCCAGTCACGCGGGCGATTGATTTCTGGGTTAGTACCACATTAGAAGGATATATTATGGAGTTTACAGCTGAGAACCACCACTCCTTTTCGCACGCAGAGGTGATTTTCAAGAAATATGCAAGGGGAGGACTATTGAGAGAAATCCCCCCGTGGATTAAGGTTTTCTTGATGGAAGAAAGGATTCTGACTATGCCCCCAACTGAGATGGCAATGTATACACCCTCGCTTGGGGTAGGGTGAGGCTGTGGTAGAGTCATGGATAGAGAGAGGGGAAGGCTTGTTTGACAAATGGGGANGGGGGGGGGGGTGAAACAACACAAAAAAAATCAAGAGATGAGCTAGCCTTGAAGAGATCCACCATAGTTGAAATTGGTGGCACGACAAGATCAAGAAAGAAAAAATATAGTCTGAGAAGTTGAGGAAAAAAGTCAGATTAGGAGAAGTAGAAGAAAGACAGATGGAAAAGTTGTTGAAGATGAGAATATAGGAAATACTAGTCAGTCAAAGATTAATTGAGAGAGAAGCGCAGAGAGAAAGAAGTCCCCAGGAGGTTGGAAAATAAGGAGAAGGTGTAGATGTGAGAGGGGAAAAGACAACATAAATCTTGAAGAAGAAAGGGAAGATTCATCCCTGATAATATG